>JAJJBR010002805.1:0-11005 GCA_022817965.1 Solanum lycopersicoides
TTCTTAAACTATGCCTGAAACGGATTCTTTTTCAAATTGGTCATAGTTTAGGTGGTCATGATTTTATGATCTCTGATTGACTTGAAATTTGATGGTCCATAAAAATCGTTTAGATGGTTTAGGTAGTTTGTCAGATTAAAATTTGATTTGAATATTATAAGATCATTCTTTATGTCCAATTATGTTTATATTAAATTTGGAACATGGTTGCATATGGTTATTTAACATGAATTGATATAAGAATGTAAGTCATATTGTTTTAATTCATAAAGATGCTTAAATCACTTGAATTTGAATTTGGTCATAGATTTGGAAATAAATATTTTTATAGACTCCAATTGACTGAAATTTGGTAAGTTCATTAATAAAGGCCTAGTAAAAAGTAGTCATTGCTATGTGATTATATTTTCTTTGAGGTCGTTAGAATAATTTTAAAGTTGTTCTTTGGAATTAAAATGTGATTTAGTATGAATGATATCTTTATATTTATTTTATTTATGTTATATGTGGTACATGATCACAGATGATGAGTTAACATAAATTGATATATGATAAGGATGTAGATCTATTCATTTTTTCTTAAATCGTTTGAATCTGAATTTGATCATAGATTTGGAGATAAATATTGTTTTTGAACTCCAATTGATCAGAAATTCAGTAGGTTCATCAGAAACTATCAAATTTAAAATACTCATTTGTTATGTAGTGATTTGGTAATTTGAGATCGTTTAGATGATGATTTTAGATAATTTTTGTATCTTGAAAAATTAATTTTATCAAAAAATTACTTGACTATAATATAGTGGTGATAGAGTTTGTTCTCTATGGTCTTGATGACTAAATTTTAGTGAAGTATTAAGTTCATGTGTTGGCTTAGACCTTCCTCCATAACGGATGAAATTAATACAAGTCATTAAAGTTTAATCTCTAGTTTTGATTATCTGTATGACTCTACTAAACTGAGTAATATTTGATTGGATCAATGATCTAGGGATAATGATATTCACTTGACTTAAACTAACATATACTCTCCATCTGAGTTGGCTTTTGTTCTAAATTTGTTGAAGTGAATATCTGACACCATATATATGTGTTGCATGAGTAGTCATTTTTTTATCAAAATTTATTTTCAAGATGCATAGATATCTAAAAGGCGTGTTTTGAATTTTAATATTCAATGTATACATAAACATGCTTACCTTTTGGAATTTTAGAATTTTGTTCTTTATTCTTAATTCATTTATCTATTTCACAAAATGATGATATATGATAAGAATTACTGAGCGAAAATCTTAAATTCTATTATGACCAAACAACGTTTTCAACCAAATTGATCATAGTTTTGGAATTCAAAAAAAAAAAGAACTCTGATTGATCTGAAATTTGGTAGATTTATAAGAACGACCTAGTAAGAAATTAATTTTTTTTGGATCGTTATATGATTTTTGGTCATAATTGATTAAATAGTAGTGAAGTATTAGTTTTATGTGCTGGCTTAGACCTTCCTCCCTAACGGATGAAATTGATACAAGTCACTATGTATTTAATTGTCTAGTTTTGATAATCTATATTAACTCTCCTAAACTGAGTAATATAAGATTGGATCAATGTAGCTAGAGGATTTTCACTTGACTTAAACTAACAGTAGATTCTCCAACTGAATTAGGTCTGTATAAGTTTATGGAGTGAATAATCGGTCATTGTACATGTGTATTGCATGAGTAGTTCTCCAATCCCAACGATTGGCTATTCGAGATGCATGGATATATATGTATAAATGAGCCCTGAATTTCGTTATTCGGGATTATTCAAATATTCTGATCTATTTAAAGTATTGTGTCTCATATTCTCAATAGACTTTACACACCACTTAGTACTACTTAAGATTTTCTTTTGGTAGAGATAAGATATTAGCTTAATGAATGCATTGTATATGTACCTTATGTTAGAAGAAATTATTTTCAGTTTCTAACCAGATAAGAGATGAGTATATAATATATTTTGTAACTCTTCTACCATTGAGTTTGATAAATATTTTATTTCTTGTGGTATATTGATGCATGATTATTTTATAAGTATGAGAGAATTAAATTATACTAATCTGTCTCATAAGGGAAAATATCTTTTAAATTGAATGAGACTTATATGTACATTAGGGTCTAAGTCATTTATTCTGAATAGAATTTTGAGGTTGGTTAATGGAAGGACATAACTGTTCATTGAAAGTGAAGTCACTACCAACATGTACGTTTTGTTTAGAAGGAAAAATGACTAAGTGACCTTATTTTTCCTCTTAAAAAGGATTTAAGAGGTAGTGATAAGTTATAATTAATCTATTCTGATTTGTGTGAATAAATGAACACATGGGCAAGAGGTGAATTTGAGTTTTTGAGTTTTCAAGAAAAATACTCGTGATATGAATATATTTTTGATGTTTTATAAGTCTAAATGTCTTGATAAACTCAAGATATTTAAAACACATGAAAGTATCATCATGAAAAATATATAAAGTTACTACAATCTGATTGTAGTGACGTAAACCTCTTAGCTCATAAGTCACTTATTTATAGAATAATTGTCTTTCAATTGTCTAGACTAGACACTCTATAATAGATTGTGTAGAAGATAAAAGAATTAGACGCTTATGAAGATGATGAGATTAATTATTGACTTATCATTAGTTATTTTGTTTCTTTTGGGATAGGTTCTAATAACTACATATTACAATTCTGAATTCAGTTTCTTTCATATTAGTACCTTGAGCAACTATAAAACTAGTTGATTTGACGTAAGTCTAATCTGTGACATGTTCAGATATAGGATTGTCCAGCACATGTGCTGAGTGGGAGAATAAGAAAAATTGAAATTAAGAACGGAATGTGTGTGTTAATTGGATATCCTAAAGAATGAAACAAGGTTTATTATAATGTCCTAAAGAAAATAAGTCAATTGTTAACACAACTTTCTGATTTCTAGAAAAGGATAATTTTAGTAAACCATGTTCCTAGAAGTAAATTATCTTTACGGGAATTGAACAAAAAAAATAACAAATAAGTCAATTATAAATTCATACGCTCAAGAACATCTAATGGGTATGTCAGAATTGACGCCCATTGCACTTAAGTAGTGGTAGAAACGTTACTAGACATAAGAAAACTACTATCTCAAGTAGTTGGAGTGATGTTGAGCAAATTAAAAGAACACTTCATGAAAAGTTGTTAATATTTCATTATCGAAAGATTTCGAAGAAAATATTAAAACTCAAGAACATGAAAGTTGATTATAATAGTAGTACTTAGTTGAGTGGGAGAATCATAACGAAGATTGAGTTGTTTTGTATGCTTGAGAGAACTTTTATGATAGAGCTCCTGAAAAGAAGTACACTCTTGGAGAGTTTCATGATAAGGTCTCTAAAGATCTAGTACAAAATCGATTTGTTACGACGAAGCACTACTAGACAAAATTGCATGAGAAAATAGCTTGGTAATTTTTCTTTCGATAAGAAATAAAAGAATGCCTGCGAAAGTTGTAAATGCATAGTTAAGAGTCTAAGTGGGATATTGTTAGGGTATATACTATTAATCATGTGTTTTGACATAGTATTCTAACAATTTTCAAGATTAAACATCTAAGTGGGAGATTGTTAGGGTATATACTATTAACCATGCATTTGGATATAGAACATTATAACAATTGTGATGGTTAAAAGTCTAAGTGGGAGATTGTTGGGATATATACTATTAACCATGTGTTAAGAAATAATATTTATTAGAGAATAAATATTTGCTCAATTTCAATAGATCATATATTCGTTTATGGTGTCTATTTACTTATATAGTAGATGATTTAGTGTGTAGAGTTTTAGCTTATACACAGAGGATTAAATCATCGGTTCTTATAAGTATAAAGTTTTGGTTCATAATCTAGGATGGAAATTGGACATGCCATCGGGTACGATTGTAGCACAAGATTATATGTAATTTGTCGTGATTATGGAACGGTATAGTTCCAACTTCTTGTGCTAGTACATTTTGTATGTATTGAACGGGACCGAGTAGAGATAGTTGTTTAGACTGACTGACAAAAACATATTCTCTAAACTATTAAATGTACTTATATTCTTAATCCTGATATAACTATTATGATCTGTATATATTAATTATCGTTTTGATTTATTAAAAGGTGAGATTCTGAGATGGGTCAATATGCCTGGTAAGTTGGATGATAATAATATATATTGGTGAAATAATAAGTTAGTTGATGGTCCATGTCTTGTTATAGAGATTGATTGATATGCCTTTTTGAGAAACTTATAAGTTTTCATTGTGTCAAATCTTGCAAGTGGATTTATGAATCCGACACATGAAATAAGTTAAGTAGTGCTCTAAAAGAAATTAATCATTAAGTTAAATTCGTCAGTAATTTAATTTATTGATTAGTATCTGAAATCTTAACATGGGAATTACATAAGTGTTTAATGGGGAATTACGAAATAGAGGAGTGCAATTATAATTTCTAGTGGAATGATTTGTAATTTATTATGGTAAGAATAATTCAAATTAATTATTTGGAATTATTTCCATAATAGGAAGCCTCGGTAATTAATTCTGTGGTCCCTATAGTGCCCATATTTAACTAGACTCAGAATCCTATTTCTATGCAAAAAGAAGAATAATATGAGTTTTTCTAGTCTTCTAGAAAAACTAGGTTTTCTAGTCCTTTTTGGATTAGGAAGACATCTCTATAAATAGGGATTCTCCTAACCTAGAAAAGGGATGATTAGTATTCTATTCGATACTTGCCCACCCAAGTATATACCCTAACAATCTCCCACTTAGATGTTTAATCTTGAAAATTGTTAGAATACTATGTCAAAACACATGATTAATAGTATATACCCTAACAGACATAGTCTTGTAAAGTTCATGTCAAAATGAGCCTTACAAGGCTCATGCTGGTATCAGGCTTACAACATAAAAAAAAGGCACATTTTAAAAAAAAACAATAATGTTTCTTCAACATTATTTATTCGATTTTGAATAAAAAGGCACTTTTTTTAAAAAAACATTAATATTTCTTCTCCATTATTTATTCGATTTTATTCATGTATTTCCGTGTTTAGTCAAATCGTTAAGAACCCGATAATATGATAAAAAAAAATATTGTAAGCCGGATGTCACCATGTCAGCATGAGCCTTGTAAAGCTCATTTTGACATGAACCTTAGAAGGTTATCTCAACACATAAGCCTTATACTCAAATATTTTTGTATTCTAAAAAGATTTACTCATTTTTTTGCCCTTTTGGCTCTGAAATTCAGATTATCCTATTTTACTTAATATTACACTACTCTCTAATTCACACTTATGAAAAATTTTGTATATCTAATATAGAGGTGTTCCTTCCGAGTTGTTATATGAGAAATGTTGCAGTATGCATGGGTGAAGTAACGTGGGTGTGTAGTGAAAGATAGATCTGTCTAATTAATAATATTATATGTCTTTTGCTAAACACTATAAAAGAAAGTAATTTTATGTTAAAGAAAAGTGTATTCATAATTGGTTGAGTTTGAACTCTTGAAGTAGTAAGTAGTTATTTGAGTCATGCATTATAATTGAATTATCGTATCATGAAGAAAATAAATTAAGAGTTCTACTGTTGGACTGATAAAAGTTATAACAATTTGAATCATCTTAACTGAAAGTATATCAATAAAATTACTTTATACTTTTTAGGTTATTTTTTTAAAAAAAAAATCTACTCAAACTCAGTTTGATTGAAAGTATGTTAGTCAAATCACTTTTTACTTTTTAGGTTATTTTTTGAAAAACAAAAATGTCTGCTCACACTAAGAACATCATTACTTATAAAAATGAATGGAGCATATGTATATTAAATTTGTGATCACGTGGAGTGCAAGTATATATTTCTTGAAAAATGAATGCATTGTATCTAGTTCATGAGTAACCAATCAACTCATGCTTTTATTTTACATTTATTTAGAAAGTTTTTCCTCTTTGAAAGGAGAAAAATTGAAAAAAAAAAAACTAAAAATTATGAGTGGTTGTTGCATATTGAATGTGTATTAGTTTGTGAATTGAGATTATTGTTAAGATATGACATCTGGGCCTAACTCAACCCCAAAAGCTAGAACATTAGGGGAGGTTTGTTCAAGTCCATATAAAGAGATCAAATTTTCATTTCTCTATCGATGTGAGACATCTTAACACAACTGGAGCGTGAACATTTTTAAATAGGGGCCCATCATCGGTGAACAACAAATTGTGATGAGCGTGACTCTGATATCATGTTAAGATATGACACCTGAGCCTAACTCAACCCCAAAAGCTAGCTCACGAAGAGAAGTTTATCCAAGTCCATATAAAGAGATCAAATTCTCACCCCTCTATCGATGTGGGACATCTTAACAATTATCCACACTAAAAAGGTGGAAATTAAGAAAAGGAAAGCAGACATAATAAATATAAGGGAAACTTTCACATATAGCTACTTAAAAATAGCCTAATTACTCTCCATAACTATAGTTTGTTAATTACAATTCGTATCTACATCTTATATAGAGGAGAGAGGCTAGTGAGACTGGGAGAGAGAGGGGAGAGGTGAGAGAGGGGGAAAAGAGTGGGAGAAAGGTGAATTGCATATGTATATCATTTAGATAATTGTATATTATACGTATGTATTTGTATATATGGCAAGCGAGAGTGAGAGAGGGAGGAGAGATGCGAGCGAGAGAGGGAAGAGAGTGGGAGAGAGGTGAATTGTATATGTATATAATTGTATATTATACATATACATTTGTATATAGGGCAAGCAAGATTGGGAGAGGGAGGAGAGAGGCGAGAGGGATTGGGAGAAGGAGGAGAGATGTGAATTGTATATGTACATAGGTTAAATAATTGTATATTATACATATGTATTTGTATATTCTTGCGAATTATACATATACAAACGTGACTAGTTATACAAACTCGAAGTCAACCCATGTAATTAATGTAAAATATTAGTCGCGAGTGGTAATTATAGCAAACTATAACTATGATGACGAATTAAATAGTATAAGTTTGCTTTGTTGCGTACTTTTCCCTAAATATAACAACCATATTGGAAAAATACGTCCTTGAAGATGTGAGCTTTCTACAGGACCATGGACATCAATATATATATATATATATATATATATATATATATATATATATATATATATATATATATATATATATATATATATAGGACAATGAATAACTATTAATTGTTCTAATATTTTTTGTCATATATTTTTAAGGCTTCTTAATTAGTTATTAATTGTTCTAATATTTCTAGTTATATATTTTCAAGACTCCTTGGTTATTAATTGTTCTAATATTTCTTGTCATATATTTTTATTGTCACTTAATTATTAATTATTCTTATATTTCTTATGATATATCTTTCTCTTACAATACTTTTTTAAGACTCATATATACCAACCATATTACATCAAATTTGTTGATCAATTAAACAAAATCATATTACATGAAATAAATAAAAGTTTAAAAGAGAAGGAAATCTAATATAAAAAAGGCAACTTATTACTTATAGAGCTAAATGACGTAGACATGACAAAAAACATGGCAAGAAAATCTTTATATAAAAATAAAAAGGTAAAATTATGAAGAAGTTACCAAAAAAAATCTTCCTTCATTTTAGATTAATTGAATTATTGATATATATATATTTTAAATTAATTTAATTATTCAATTTTCTAAACTATTTTAAAAATATTTTTTCAATTTTATTCTTTATTTATTAGTATTGAAATTAGTTATTAATTATAAATTTAACAATGATAAATAATAATAATAATAAAGTTATATTAATTTATTTGTTAGATAAATAACCAACAATTCAATTAATTTCAAATTGAAAAAACATTTAACAACTGTCAAAGTGGATATTAAAACCTCCAGAAATTCTAGAAGCACACATGTAATGGTGTGGGCCCTCAAGTCTCTTTTCCATCAAGGAAAAAGTATACTTGCACAACCCCAATAAATATAACCATGCAGCTATGTGTACTTGGGAGTCGAAGTACAATTTGGTAAGTTCAATCACATTTGAGAGAAGGGCATCTGCCAAACCGTCTAGCTGACTAAAGAAAATTTGGGATACTGATCAATGTTCAAATTGAATGTTGCCTTATATTTTGAATATTTGTGTTTGTAGTGAAACACAAATAAGTTTAAGGCAATGTTAGAACAAGCCAAAAAGGCTAAGAGCTATAGTCTTAATGGTCGCTCGTTGCACACCGGTGGTGCAAAGACCATTGGAACAATTGCAAGAGAGATGGTAAATTCTAATTCAAACTTTTAAATAAATAATTAGTTGAATCATATATATCGTTATAAATTTCAATTTTTATTAATAGCAAAATGAGTTGAGGCGCAATCCGATTGGACGAATTGCCTTTTTTCAAAAAGAGTGAACTCATTTTCTTTTTAGTTTGTTTAAGAAAGAATGACCTCTTTATTTTTTTGGTAACATTTTAATTTCTTTCCACGTGGCATGTTTAAGGCCACAAGATTAAGGACAATTTTGTACATTTCAGTAACTTTAATTTAGGACCACAAGATTTAAAAGTCTTCTTTATTTTCTTAAACTTCTTGTCAAGTCAAATCAAATCATTTAATAAAATATAAGAAATTGAAATTGAAAAATATGAAGGTAGGAGAGAAAGAAGAAGAAAATTCACCAAACCAATTAAATATAAATACAAGCGATATGAAGGGGTAGGTTCATCATACAACATTCAAGAGAAATTTAACAGTTGGAAAAATAACCAAGAAAAGTAGGAGAAAGTGCAGGGAACGAAAATAGGGGAAGAAAAAAGGGAGGAGGAGGAAAAAGAGGACATAACTGAAACTCTCAATGAGATAATCAAATAAAGAGATCTATCACCAAGGTATAGAAAAGATTTGTGAATGGGAAGAAAGAGCTACAAAGTTATTGGTAAGGGTAGAAGCACAATGAGTAGTATAACAAAACCACTAATCTGTCAATGATGATAGACAAACTTTTATTCTGGAATATTAGATTAGTTAGTTCACAGAATTCTTTTGAAAGATTAATTGATCTGAAGAAAAGAAACAAATCTACATATATTGTCCTTATTGAATCGTTTAGTGGTCCTATGGAAACAGGAACCTAAAGAAGAAAGATCGAAATGACAAATGTCGTGGAAAATTGCTCTTCCAAAATTTGGATGTGCAGGATCATGTTGAGGGATATAGACCAACTTGTCGACATCCCTTTGAGAGGGTGCAACGTCGCGATGACTCACCAAAAAATAGGAATTCAATTTATAATGAGTTAAGGGGTAAAAGGGGTTAAAAGGGAGTCGTCACCTAATTTTAGAAAAACTAGAAAACCAATTAGCAAATTAAATTTAAAATGTGTCTACGGAACCAATAGATTCTAGATAAGGGTGAGTTATTTTGAAAGAAAAGATTTAGGCATCCTTCGAAATCCACAAGTGTTGATCCCAATTGAATTCATTTTTTTCAAATTGAGAAGGAGATAACAATTATATACAAGTATAACAAACATGCAATATACACGAGTAATATGATAAACCAATAATACAATAATTAGCCTAAGTTTACCTATCGTCAATAATATAAAATAATAAATCGAGAATATAATTCGAACTTAATTCGAATAGCTTTATTGAGAAGCAACTCCGGGTACCTGTAAAGACATTTAGTAAATGTGTTAGTAATGACTGAATATGAATAAATCAAATGCTAACTTAAAAATAACATTTGTCTTATTAACATGAAAGACCTTGGAAATCGACGGTAACTTCTTCATTGGTCATTATTAACAAGCAAAATATATACATAATTTTTTTCCCCGTGTTTTAACATTGGGAAGACCTCCAAAACCGACAGAGAGATTTTCTCATTGGTCAATTTTAAGAAATAAAACTATTTAATAAAGAATAAAATATCTAAAATTAACCTCAAACTAAATGAATAAACATAATAATAGTAATAATAATAATACTAATAATGATAACAACACCAACGGTAACATCAATAACAAGACTACTACTAATAAATAATATAAACTTATGTAAGAAAAAGTAAAACATCAATATAAATGACTTAAAAAACCAACCAATAGAATGACTAAAGAAATAAAATAAACAATAAACAACCAACTCAAAATAGAGCTTAACTCCAGTGTTGTGGTGGAACTCTAGTTGGTCTGAAAGGTGCTTTTGGTATTGAGTCGGTTTGCTGGAGAAGAAACGGAGCAGCAATGGGGGGACCTGTGGCTCGTTGGAGCTAATTTATATTGTAACACCTCGCAACTAGAAAGAACTAGAAAAGAGATTAAAATCTGAAATATTGGTTTTTTTTTAAAGTGAGTTTTGGTCATTTTTAAACGACCAAAATACCCAGCTCGGGATAAGTTAGGAGTAGTTCAAGATATGGTTGGAAATCCTTTAGAATAATCTTTCCAACGCCGTCGAGTTTTCACGATTTAGATATCGTATGAGTGACTTATACCTTTTGGAAGTTGGGTTATTGAATTAAGGAAAGTCCAATCCCGATTTGAGAAGGGCAAAGTTGTCTTTTCCTTAACTAATTTAATTAATTCGTGTTAAGGATTAAATTGGGGTAAAAACAAGACTTCATTCAGTTTAGAAAAAAAAAAGGAGAGAGTTCATGTTAGAGCTTAGAGAAAGGAGAAGAGAAGAAGAAAGAGGGCAAGATTCGCCAAGATCGTCGAACTAACTTGAGGATTTAATCGGTGATCCCTAAAAAGGTATGTGAGTCTTTAATAATGTTGGGTTCGTTCCCCCACGTGTCAAGCATGTTTGATTCAGCCTAATTTAATCCTAAAATATTGGATCTTGAATGTTTTTTAATGTTGTTTTTGAAATGCTTTTCGTTCTTGAACATATGTGAAGTTTATGAATATCTTAAGGTAGAAGTATTGTT
>JAJJBR010002806.1:0-25699 GCA_022817965.1 Solanum lycopersicoides
TGAATACATCTTTGTGTGCATTCATTAATTATCATTCACAACTTAGTTTTAGCTATAATTACTTGTGTTTCTCTCCTCTTTCATTAATATATATACATATATATCGTCTCTCTCCATACACACCCCTCTCCTCCCTCTCCCAATCTCGCTCATCAGATATATAAATATAAATGTATATCAGTTATATACAAACATCTAGCAGATATACATATACAAATCGACAGATATATATAATTCGCTTTTCTCCACTTTCTGCCCTCTCTCGATCACCTCTCTCTCCCTCTAATATGTAGCTACAAATTGTAATTAGCAAGCTATAATTATAAAGCCTAATTAAGTTTATTTTAGAGGCTATTTACAAAATTTCCTTAATATGTATGCAGTGATTTGGAAATTTTGATAATTATGTAGATATTTTCATGATTTATTTGAGACTAAATATGTTGAGTTTTGAATATATACTTTTACTTTGAGAGATATTGAGGTTTTGTTTGTGAAAATTTCAAAGTTTCATCGAGAACTTATAAATATTTGAAGATCAAATTTCATGTCCAAATAGATATTTGAAGACAAATTTTAAAATTCATTATCAAAATCTCTGGTTAAACATTAGTTAAAATGTATACTTTCTTTCTTCTGAAGTAGAAATAGATAGAGAATTATAACACGTAGAATTAAACTCTCATCAATTAAATAAAAGTTCATATAACCAACTAATGAGCTACGAAAATTTCGAAATTAAATTTTATCGGTCCCACAGATAAACAGATTCTTGTCTATTTTTAGGAGCCAAATGTCAATTTGCCACTAAGATATGTTTTATTTTTCCAATTTTAACAGCCAATTTGTCATATTTATTGTTATTACCCACACAATTATGCATACAATGAGCTCACAATTGGGAAGATAATTGGCTGTAATTGACCCCACAAAATACTTTGGGACCCATTCTTTTCATAATTTCTTTTAAAAAAATTCACTTTATTTTGAAATAAAATAACAAACGTATGAAATATAAAATGACAAATATTTACTTAATATGATCATATCATACCTTTAATAATGAACAATTGTCAATTAAAAATGCAATGTCAGGTGTAGCAAAGAAATATTTTTAAATCTATGATCACATGAAATAAAAGTTATCTGTAAATATTATTTTTATCTCACGCGGAATAAGATTTATTAGAAATAAAAATATTTTCAGATAAATTTAGGTTCTCACACCATATTCACTTCATTTAAAAAGGAGGGGTTTTCTGATTAATTCAGATTAACGTAACATAAAATTCATTTAAAAGAAAAAAAAAATTCATATCAAAGGTTCAAATTCAAAAACTCTAACTAAAAATTAAAAAAAAAAATTATATTTATTCCGTCACAACCTTCGTTGCTATTTATAAATACCTATGGTCTCTTAAAAGCAATGGTTGGCATGATTCTCTTTAATTCAGTTGATACTTTCATGTGAAGAAACAATTTATTGCATGCAATCCTGAAAAATTAAATATCACAAGTTCGACTAGTTTGAATTTATTTTAATTTATGTGGTAATATTTTTTATAATTTGCTTTAAAAGAATTAGACTTTTAATTTTATAGTGAATGAGAATTTTTTGTAGTCACATAGATAATAGTATTACATATTTATAATTATAAATTTTTTAAAAAATAAAAATCTTAACCACCACATTGATTCAAATTTTGACGCATAAATCAAATATGTATGCGATGAAGATTTTCTTTTCGAAGAGTTTTATAATATGAATCGAGAAAATTCGATGAAAACGAAGTTGAGTGTGGCGTGGAAGGTCGGAATTCGTTGATTGCTCCGTACGAATTAGGGGTGGTCACAATATGAGAATGGAGATGAGATAATGAGCTTGAAATTAAATACGACTTGTAAAACTTGTTTTTCCTCATTTGAGAATCATTTTTCATTTGATTAATCAAATATGAAATAATTAGTTAAACTATCACTATACACCTCGAAGTTGTCGGAATTTTTGTTAAAATTGGAGACAAATCGCTGCTCCTAATTTTATTTTATTTTTAATTTCAAATAAAAAATTAAAGAAATCGCTGCTTAGGCAGCGATTTATTAAAAATCATTAAAAAAAAATTATTTTGGAAATCGCTGCTATTACAGTGATTTTGCTTTTTCTGGCGACAAAAATCGCTCCTCTTCTAGCAATTTTGCCCTTTTGGTTAAAATAAAAATTCATATACCGTTTTAGAATTTTTGTTAATATTTTATACACTTTAGGCTCCGAACTCTTGTTTATACCAACTATTCGTTGTTCTCTTTTATTATTTGAACTATCACCATTATGTATTACAACATACCTTAAAGATGTCTATACCAACTATTCCTTTTTATTATTCGAACTATCATCGTCATGACTCATGCATGTATTACAACTCACCTTAGAGTTGTCTAGATCAATAATCTGTTGTTTTCTTTTTTTCTACATGAACTATAACTATTTATGTATTACAACATACCTTAAAGCTATCGACTAACGGATTCATTGTTCTCTTTTACTATTTGAACCATCCGCATCATCTATGTATTACAACATACCTTAGAGTTGTTTAGACCAATTATCTGTTGTTTTATTTTTCTACATGAGCTATCACTATTTGAACCAGCGTAGTTCAGCGTATTTGAAGTTGTCTACTAGACTAACTATCCGTTATTTTCCTTTTTTTTATTTGAACGATTACCACCTATGTATGAAAACACACCTCGAAGTTGTATACGCCATCTATTCACTCTTTTTTTTTTACCTAAATTATCGTCATTTTTCTTCTCTTTTTCTACTTGAATTATCACTATCTACTAAAAAGAAAGAGAGAACAACGTTAGTTGAGACACGTGAAACTCGTAAAAGAGTGATAGTTCAAATGTATTTTCCGTCATTATCTAGTAAGGAAAATGACATTTCTACCCCTACAACAATCATGTGTTGCACGAAAAGTGTGAGAAAGAGAAAAAGAAAAGCCAATCATAAGCAAAAATACAAAAAGAGTCTCAGCTCTTCTTCTTCGTTGGCTGACAAGACACACACACACACACAGAGAGAAAAAACAGAGTGTTTTTTTTTTTCTCAGGCAGCGAACGATTCAACCGCAGTATTTTCCGGCAAGAAAAAAGGTATATACAATGATTTTACAAACAGCTTAATGGGTTTTCCTTTTCTCTCTCTTTACCTCTAATTTTTTCTCTCTCTCTAGATCTAAATTTACACACACACCCATTTTCCCTTTTCCCCAAAATTCCATTCTCCCCCTTTTTGATTTCACCCAAAAAAAAAATCAATTTTGGGTTTGGGTTTTCCTCCAGATAATCAAACTTTTTGTGGGTTTTTGCCATTTTTGCAGATGGGTCATTGAAAGGGACTGAAAAATTGAAGAAGCATTACATTGTTACGTTTTTGTTTGTTTTATTGATCAGGTCTTCTCAAGAAGATCTGATAAGAAGTGGGTTATCGTTAATTTTTAACCCAAACAAGAAAAGTTATGAGTGCTTCCAGGTTTATCAAGTGTGTTACAGTGGGTGATGGTGCTGTTGGAAAGACTTGTCTTTTGATTTCTTACACCAGCAATACTTTCCCTACGGTTTGTTCATCAACCCCTTTTGCTTTGTGTTGTTAAATTTCCGTTTTGAAGGTGTGTTTGGTAATGAGAGGAAATGTTTTTGTTTTATTTTCTTTCTCCTGTTTGTTTAGCTTGATTTTGCTGAGTATGTTGAGGAAAAAAATGTTATTTTGTTGATAAATTGTTATACATTTTTGTCAATCAAGACTCTATTTGTGTACCTTTTGTAATTAGTGGCGGAAATAGGATTTTCACAAGGGGGTTAGACATCTATGGTATATATGTAAAAGTTGACAATTTTCAGGCCGAGGGATCCGATTTGCCCCCCTAGCTCCTCCCCTGCTTGTAATTGCTGTATGTCTCCTGCTTTTTCATCAAACCTGGAAAATGATTTCCAAAGTGCAACTTCTGGCAGTCAAAGCTATAGGGAATGAGCTTCGGTCTTTCCATCGATAGAAGTAGTTGGTATATAACCCGTGCAGGTGGTAGGCTATAGGAGGATGTAAGCCCCGGTGGTAGTGGTACTTTGGCTAATCAAACATTTTCCTTAAAATACCATTTTGTTTCAAGGAGATCATTTGTTTCTCTTCCTTTGTTTTCTTTCTATTCTCTTCTTGAAAGCCGTAAATGTAATACAGTGGTCGCAATAATGTGTAAACACCTTTGTAAACATTTTGTATGATTGTATTCACCCTCTTGCCTATTTTCCCTGCTAATTCATTTTTGCGATATACTTTATTTGATTCTTTTCAGGACTTGCTCACGTATATATATATATATATATATATTGATAGCAATCACGTAAAAAAGTGCATTTCTTTTAGTCCGCTTAAAAGAAGTTACAAACGTGTCTGCTTTTTTGCTGAGGCTTGTCAACAGTTTCCTGTTGTGTGTGTTTTGATTTGTTTTCTTATTGAAGGTCTATCTGTACTAATATCTTGTTGTAGCTTTTGTTGATCTTTTGGACAAATTTCCTTGTTCACGTGATCTTTTTGTATGTTATTTTGATTCTTCGGAAAAATTTCTTGGATCACATGATTTTTTTGTATTTCCATCCTCGAAACTTGATTGATGATGGGCTGCTCTTTACCCTTCTCCAATTAAAAGCCAGACGTGTTTGCTTAATATCTACCGGGAGCTAACGTGACCCACCCTATTTCAATATTTTGGATAAATTGCCTGGCTTACAACTTTACATGATCTGTTGCTTTAATATCTTATTGCGCGCTAAATTGTACCACAAGTATTTCTTGGTATACATGATTGTTTGTTTTATGCTACATGTAGAAGCATATTGAGTTATTCATCACATGTGCATCTTAAATCAGGTTTTGATAATTAGTCTTAAAGGTAAGGAAGAGAAGACATTGAATTTACTGCAATATGAACTTGGTGTTATTTATATCTGACCGTTAGGTGCTTGCTCTTTGCTGCACTTACATCTTTGGTGGTTTTGAGGAAAAAATTTAATTCACTTTACATGCACTGAATCTTTACTTATTTTAGTTTGGCTCAAATTACAGTACTTCACAGAATTTTTATATTTTCTGAGAAGATGCCTTTCACCTTTCCCGAATTTAACATCAATCGCAACTTATCTGAAAAAAAATAATTTAACGTCTCTTGCGTTTCCCTCATTCATGTAATTGTTTGACAGGATTATGTGCCCACTGTGTTCGACAATTTCAGTGCAAATGTGGTTGTCAATGGAGCCACTGTCAATCTAGGGTTGTGGGATACTGCTGGTAATTATTTATTTGCTCGACATTTATTGCTTGAATCTTCTGATAACTGTTACATGTTAATGTATTCCAATGCATATATACCTATAATAATGCCAACTATATGCTGTCCAAATTGTTGTGAGTCTGACTTCATTAAATGTATAACAGGACAGGAGGACTACAACAGATTAAGACCTCTGAGTTACCGTGGGGCCGATGTTTTCATTTTGGCATTCTCTCTCATTAGTAAAGCCAGCTATGAGAATGTCTCCAAGAAGGTGAGTGTTTTATTATGTATTTCTCTTCATTTACAACTCTTTCTATTCGTTGTCGGTACATGAAAAAATTACTATTTTGGTCTGATTATTTTCAGTGGATTCCTGAGTTGAAGCACTATGCTCCTGGTGTCCCAATAGTACTTGTTGGAACAAAACTTGGTGAGGCTTTCATTTAAACACGATCTAATCTGCAGTTTGTTTCATAGATCTGCATGAGGTGATGATCAATAGTGTCTGCAATCTTCTTATTTATTTGTACTTAAAAATTCTCAATAATCAAAAGAAGATACATTGGTGCTAAATGGCATTGGCACTATAAGGCTAGCGCAGTACAGATAGCCTAACTTGATAGTGCTTAGGTTGTTACTGGTTGAACAGTGTTGAGATTTCTGCTGTCCTCTTAGTGGACGGAACTTTTTTCCCAATTGAGAGAATAGATTTTACGAACTGATGGTTAGTGGCTGGTAAATGTGTGTTTATTCCCTTTTTTATTTCTTTTCTTGTTTGTGCCTCTTTGATGTTGAACGAATAGATTTTCTTTATAGGTACCTATACAAGGATGCATTAGTATAAATAGAAAATTAATCTCTTTTGAATGTGAAAAGCTTGGTTATCTACCTTGTGTTGAGTAACGATGCCTCTACTCATTATAACATGTGAAATCATGCTACAATACAGTTTCTCCTTGCAATCTGTATTTGATATTTTGCTGCTAACGTCTATTAGTGCGTTTAATCATCTGTTTTATATGTTTATTATTGTTGGTTTCCACTTATCAAGGCCTAATTAGCTCACTTTACTTCCTGTTTTGTACTCAGATCTTCGGGATGATAAACAATTTTTCGTAGATCATCCTGGCGCTGTGCCGATTACTACTGCTCAGGTAAGGATAACTAGCACTCTTCCTCTTTTCAATTGTATCGAAGGGAGGATGATTTTTTGATAGTTTTGTCCATTTTCATTTGACATCTCTTATCTTAACCATTAAGGGTGAGGAGCTAAGGAAAACAATCGGTGCACCATCTTACGTTGAATGTAGTTCAAAAACACAACAGGTATGTTTCCCCTACAGCATCTATATTTCTTGCACCGTATATCTTTTCATGTTCTTTTTATTGAAGCATTTGGTTGAATGTGTCCTTGTTGCAGAATGTGAAAGGAGTCTTTGATGCTGCCATTAAGGTCGTCCTCCAGCCTCCCAAGACAAAGAAAAAGAAGGGTAAATCTCAAAAGGCCTGCTCGATATTGTGATCAACTATAGGTCCAACGATATGGCTCATCACAGTTCTCGTTGTAACATCCCCCTTATATCCCTTTGTCTCGGAGGAAGTAGAAGGTTCTCATCTGTCTTATTCGGAACTACTAACGATCCCTCAAAAAGTGTTTCAGGTGGCTTGGTTTTTCTGTATAATTGTTGTTCACCATGTAGGCCACTCTACTGTTTCCTTTGTTTTGATTTGATTTATGTATTAACAACTGAATGATCCTCAGTTTAGGAAAAACAAATTCTTTTTGGAATGTTGGGCTTCTCTGTGTTTTCTTGTTTTGCATATCATTTTAACCTTTTAGTTACTTTGAAATGTTCTTGTTTAGCTCAACTTGTATCCAGGGTCTTTTCGGAACAGTCTCTCTGTCTCCACGAGGTACTGGACCTCCGTAGACCTCAGGTACTGGACCTCCGTAGACCTCACATGTGGGATTAAACTGGGTATGTTATCATTGTTTGTTTAGTTCAACTTTTGCTTCAAAATGGTCAAAAGTAAAGAATGTGAGTGGGAGATCAATTTTTATTTTAGTTTTGTAAAAACATTTTCATTTTTCACTCATGTTTCTTTTACTTCTATTATCTTTAATATTTGTAGACTCAATATAATGTTTTTATCATAATTTTTACTTTTGCATTTTTTTCAAACCATGTTCTAAAAAAGTTTAGGTTTATTAGAAAAGATCTCTCCATTTCAAAAAAAAAGAGTAAGGTTTACGTAAATTTCAACCTCGCTTGTGAAATACAGTGATATTAGGGTTATTTACTCATATGTTATATTTTATTTTCGTGATACTTCAGAATTTTCTCAATCCATTTATCCCTAAGTCATATTTTTGTGGGTGCACAACTAGACTCATACTTATTGTATGAGAAACTTCAACCTATATCATTTAATCATACGTCAATATAAGCAGGACGGATTTGAAAGTTTAGTTATATAATATATATATATGTTATTAATTTAAGGTCAATACAAAAATTTATAAATTTTAAATTCAGACGATTAGCCGGAGTTTTTGTCTTTTCTAACTTTGGCTTAATTATGAAGCAACACTTTTAAGTTAAAATTAAAATTTTCATCCTTCTATTTTTTTTTTTAGGAAAATGGAATATTCTCTTTATGGAGTTGAAAGTAAATAGATATATTCCCCTTTAATAGAGGTGAATGGTGATCCACTCCTATTGGTTATTTATTTTTTTTCTCAAAAAAATTAATAATAATAATAATAATTCTACAGTTGTCTATGATTTTTTTTTCAAAATTTAATATTATTATTTTTAAATATAAAAAAAGGATGTAATCTTTAAAAACATGGCACAAAGTGGCAAACTTGATTGCCACTCATTACTAATATTAGATTCTCCATTGCCTAAGGTTCATTGGATATATTTAATGGAATTAGGGATTCTATCTTCCTTTTTTTAAGATTTGTTAATTTCAATTTAGGACAATTACGAGTTCATTTTTTTTCTTTTTTATAAAAGTGAAGTTATAGTAATCAATAATTGTGATTCATGTCGGTGGTTAATGAAGTGAACGAACTTTTGTGATTGTCGAAAATCTTTACGAACCAGATGGAGTAAAAGTTTTTCTAATATATAATAAAAAGGTAACTTTAATCTTAGTCATTTCTAGATTTTTAGTATACATCTTGCAACATTGGACGACAAAAACAGCTATTGGATAACACTTCAATTTTTTAGTCATGATAATTTATTTATCTATTTTATTTTGTTTTAGTCTATTATATATGACATTAAAAAAAAAAAAACTTTCACATGTAGTCACTCAAAAATAATCTAATTATTCTCCATGGCTATAGTTTGATATATAATTAAGATTCGTAGCTACATGTTATAGAGAGGGGAGAGGCGAGCGAGACTGGGAGAGAGAGGAGTGAGAGAGGGCAAAGAGTGGGAGAGAGGTGAATTGTATATGTATATAAGTTCGATAATTGTATATTATATATATGCACTTGTATATATGGCAAGCGAGATTGGGAGAGAAGGGAGAGAGGCGAGCGAATCGGGAGAAGGGAGGAGAGAGGCAAGCGAGAGAGGGCAAAGCGTGGGAGAGAGGTGAATTGTATATATATATTGGTTAGATAATTGTATATTATACATATATATTTGTATATTCTGACAAATAATACATATAGAAACGTAGCTAATTATACAAACTCGAAGTCATCCCACATAATTGATGTATAATGTTAGTCGTGAGTGGTAATTATAGCAAACTATAGCTATCAGTGGCGGACCCAGGATTTTCGTTCAGGAAGTTCGAAAAATAAAAATGTTGTTGATGGTATTCGAACTTGGGGTATACAACTTAATATTCAGGGGTCTTACCATTGAGTCATCTATTTTTAATTGTTATTGAGGGGGTTCAAAATATATACATATACAAAAATACAGAAAATTTACCTTATATATATCGTATATTTTTTTGCCGAGGGTGTTCGAGTGAACACCCTGGACCCAATGTGGGTCCGCCCCTGATAGCTATTATGAGTAATTAAGTAGTATAAGTTTGCTTAAACGCGTAATTTTCACTTAAAAAAATATTATTAAATTGTAATAATAGATAATTAAAATTTATAATATAAATATATAAAAAATTTGACCGACTTTCAAAATTTCACCTATACCACATACATTGAAATAAAAGAAGTAACGTTTACAAGGTAAGAATTGTATAAAAGGTGTTATAATTCACAATAACTAACAACCTAAAATATCTATAAAAAAATATTTTTAAAAAATTTGGTTGACTGTCAAAATTTATGTGTCACATAAATTGAAATAAAAGGAGTAACATATATAATATGAAAATTACGTTTAAAAAAATATATTATGAATTATCAAAAATACCCTTGACTAAAAAATCTAGGTACTGATATGAATGTATTATATAAATCTAGGTACTGATTTGAATTAACTTAATAATTTTTTCTTAAACATTGTATTTATATTAGAAAATCTATTAAATATGTATAAATATTTAATTCTAAATTCAATAACTAAAATAAATTATAATGTTAAGTACTGATTTGAATTAACTTAATAAAAAAATTTAAGCATTGTATTTATATTGGAAATCTATCAAATATGTATAAATATTTAATTCTAAATTCAATAAATAAAATAAATTACTATATTTTTATAAATTCAAAACTTATAAACTTCAAATCATACCTCGGTCTTTTACTTACATTAAGATCCCCACATATCTTATGTTTAGTTTAAATAAATTGGCCATTAACTCTACACCATTAAGATTTAAGTATCCAACTAATAAATTAGTGTCATAAGAATATCATTCTAATAAGATAGGAAATACCATGAACATATACATTAAGAATATTATTTCTTTACAATAAGATGACATTAAATTATGACACACAAATGAAAGAAATGAAATTGTTGCAAAGTTTAATAGATGTGTGCCATATGTTTAAATTAATAGTTTGTTTAACTTAATTATAATTGATTTATATGTGTTTTACTTCATTAAATCACGTATTTTATTGGCTTGGTATAAATACCCAATGCGGATAAGTTTTTTTCTTTTGATGTGTTTGGTCGGAGGAAAATAACTAATTTTTTCATTTTTGGTTGATTAAAATTTTTGAAAAATATAATTTTTAGAATAAGAAGTATCTTAATCACGAGGAAATAGCTTTATTAAAAAGAAGTTTCGCAAATGACATTTCATATTAATTGTATCTTTTGAGTCTCTAACACGTATATCTTTACCCCCACCGAATAAAGCTCTCCACCATCTCACATCCCTACTTTTAGGACAATATTTTTTATTCGAAAAATGAATTAAATAACTATTTCTTTTTTCTTAACAGATATTTTTCAAGAAAATATTTTCCTTCATACCGACCTTATCCGGAGAATATTATTATTTTTCCTTGTCTTTTTGTTTCTTCACAAGTTTGAAAAATCATCCATCGTCCCTTTTTAAAGTGCATATTTTTTTATTTTTTTTATTTTTACAAATTGCTTTTTGCCATATATAGAATCTATACCAATGAGTGGTCACTGAATAATTATTGAAAAAGAAATTATTCTTATTTTCTTGCATATATATATTTGCATCCTTTCTTTAAATGTTCCATCAATTTGATATTTTCTCTCAATAAAACTTCTAAATTATTAATTTTTTTTATTTACAAAAAAAAAAAAAACATTTTTATTTCAATTCAAGAAGTGAGTAAAATTAATGGCATCAAGGAGAATTCAGAAGGAATTAAAGGAGTTGCAAAGAGACCCTCCTACTTCATGTAGTGCAGGTAAAAAAAATAATTTTATTTTTTATATATATTTTACAATCCGTCGTCCCTCGGAAATTAAATTATATGGTGAAATAATAAATTTTTCTACGTCCTTCATCATATGTTCTGAGTTTGAACCTTAATATGAAGTTGAATATAATTTTTAAATTCTAATACGATTTTGGGTTAGCAAAACAGACACATGACGATTGGAAAAATGGGAAAGGGACAAGTTTACTAAGGTATCCCCATAGTGAATCCAAGACGCCGTCAAGGAGTTTCACTTTCTAGAGAATTCAAAATTTATAATGAAGTCATAACTCATAACAGGATTTTAAATTTCACTTGTTTAAGTTCAAAATTCACGATACTTTCGCATAATAAATGATTATTAATAATTTTCAAACATGAACTATTTTTCAATCAGACGGACAAATTTACTAAAAGAGTCTATTATTGAATCCAAGACACTATTTAAGAGTTTCACTTGTTTAAATTAAAAGATCATAATATAGCGTTACGAATTTCAAAACTTACAATAATATTCTAAAATTTCACTTGTTTAAGTTTGAAATCCACATACGATCATAATATTTTTATTATTATTTTTCAGGTCCTGTGGCTCAGGATATGTTTCATTGGCAAGCAACCATTATTGGGCCAAATGATAGCCCTTTTGCAGGTGGTGTTTTTCAAGTGGTCATCCATTTCCCTCCTGACTACCCTTTCAGACCCCCTAAGGTATGATTATTTATTAAAAAAATGAAAAAAATGAAGAAAAAAAATATTATATACATCAAGCTCAACAAACCCCATGATAAAAATAATTAATCTCATTTTTATTTTTTATATATTTAATCGATATAATCTAAGTATACGCTTGTTGTATACAGGGGTGGCGCGACAGTGTTTAAAAAAAAATACATGTGTCTTAGGGCTCCAAATTTAAGAGGCCTCATTTTTTATAATAATAATAGGTTATAAGTTATTATATTTTAAAACCAATGTTGAATACTATTTGTAGAAAAAGTAAACATTTTATGAAGAATGAAGGGATTATTAGAAGAAATTTGACATATTTGGAGTACTATATCTAATGAAAAATGATTTAAAATAAGAATAGTTATTTTATCAGATGAAAACTAGAAGAAATAAATTATACAAAAAGTTATTAACAATTTAAATTTAAGATCTCGTTTGATTTTTTACTTTAGGTCACTAATACACTTGCACCGCTCCTAGTTGTATATAGATTATACACTGACATTACTTTATTTGTTAGACAAGTAAAAAAATCTAAAATAACTGGTTAAAAATGTTAAGATCTCAGTGTTTACGTCAGATGACTGAAAACATGTCATATATTTGTTTGATAAACTATATATTATCGCTTAATTATAATTAATTGTCAAGTATTTTCACCTCAATTTAGTATATATACAATTGTACTAAAGGAATATGAATTCATATTTTGTATAAATATCGAATATGAATAAGTATTTATCTCACGTCTCCCAAAGAAATTGGAATAATGGGAAAATAATCAAAGAAATGATTATACTTAACTTTGATAATATTATTGTGGCAGGTGGCTTTCAAGACCAAAGTATTCCATCCAAATATAAATAATAATGGAAATATTTGTTTAGATATTCTTAAAGATCAATGGAGTCCTGCTCTCACTATATCCAAGGTAATTTTTAATCTATATTATGATTAATCAATTATTATTCACGTTTATTTTTTCTTTCTTTTTATAAAAATATTGATAGTTATATTTACTTGTATGACTTAAATTTTTCGATTTTTTATTATTTTATTTAATTTTATGCAGGTTTTGCTATCCATATGTTCACTTTTAACAGATCCAAATCCAGATGATCCATTGGTACCAGAAATTGCACATATGTACAAGACTGATAGGCAAAAGTATGAAACAGTGGCTCGTAATTGGACCCAAAAATATGCTATGAATTGACCTGTGAAATTAGTCGAGGTGCAGGAGAGCTGCATCGGACACCACGTTTTTTTTATATATAAAAAAAATAAAAATCATGTCACTTTAAACAATTTATAACCATGATATCTTCCTCCCAAACCATATAATAAGTGCAGAACACTAGCATAAAATTAGTGAAATGAGAAATGTGTCACAATTGAAATATATATAACTATGCAAATTTGGTTAAATAAATAGTCCTTTTTTTTACTACAACAAAAATATAAAATGTTGTGAATGAAATTTCTTTTTTCTCATATCCCTATTTTTTATTGCTTATTATCTAAAACAAATGACACGATTTTAAGCTAACATATAATGAATTTTAACAACATACCCAGCGTACTCGCCAAAAGTAGAGCTGGAGAGAATAGAGTATACGCAAACCTTACATCTACCTGAAGGGCGAAGTAGAGAAATAGTTTCTCATAGACCCTCGGCTCAAGACAATTTTAACAATATCGCAAAAATGAAAATCAAATGTCGTTAGCCATCATGTTGGTAAACAACATAGAGCTATTGCATTTCACTATGCACCTCCAAGCAAACTTAGTCCAGCAATTTATTCACAATCACAAGTTAAATCTGCACCATATAGCCTCAAATTTACAGATATTTTTACGCGAGAGAGAATTGTTACAACAATCAAAATCTAAAGTATAACCCATTGCAGAGTGGTTAGTATATACAGATATTTGCAGCTTCTTCCGCTAGCCTGCTGAAAAAAACGCAGAATCTCGACTAACAGGCAAATAATAAAACTAAAAAGAACTTGCGTTGGGGGAAAAATTATCTGCTTCTGTAACATCAAGAATGGCAACTCCTTGCAAGAAAATGTGTCCTTTTTTCATTAAGACTTGATGGATTCATATTTCTCACCAACTGCACCACCTTTATCCTTCTGGAACTGGATATAACGCAATGTGCTTGCAAGCAAAGCGTCTGCAGCAGGATCGGCTGTTTTATTTTCACTTTGAATTTCAGTTGTTATTAGCTCGATTAGGCTCTGGATGGATGCAACAGTGATCAGTGTGACACCCTTCTCATAGAAATATAAATACCTGACATCATACAAATGATAAAGTGTATCGAACGTCAATGACTTGCAAAACTGAGAACGTATCCGAGGAAAGGAAATGAACAAAGGATGTAGAGTTGTTTACTTGTTTAGAATTTCTATAAAGAGCAAGACTGATCCACTGCTGCCTCGGGTTGCATTCGACATTTGTTGAGCAGCATTTGCAATCCTTAAGGCTCGTTTTAAACAAAGCAAAACCCTGGGTCAATTGAAAAAAGCAACAACCACGTTAAGAAGAAAAAAACTTGAAATCAAGGAGCAGACTGAAGAGGCAAAACTCAGAGTGGCTCAAAGAAGACCCATAAACACACAAACCACAACTCGTGCAAGTATAAACCAAGCTAATAAATGCTCATAATAAGAGTGGCATGCCAGAAGTAAACTTCATCACTCCCTGACATAATTACTAACCTCTCTCCATCCTTGATGCTGTCCTGGTCATCAACCCAGAAAAGATGTGCACAAGAGTAGACAGCTTTGCACTGATCAGGCTTCTTCAGGAGTTTTGCTGAGTACTAAAGGATATTAAAAAAAGAGGGAGGGAACGGTTACTATCGTAGAATGATGAAGCTGAATTCAGGAACAAGAAAATAAGAGGTAGTAGAATAGTTACCCCTGTAGCCTTGTGCGTTAGCGTGTCCCTGTTCTCAACACCAAAGATGTGCATTCTCTGAAGAGTACCTATTATTAATTGTATTGCGGTCACCTGTGCTTTAGAGTCCTATCAAAACATTCAACTTTAATTAGACAAAGCAATGCATGAAATGTAAAAAACAATGCAGACATTGAAATTCCAGGAAGTCGAGAAAATAGAGACCATAATAAAGTAAAGATAGGATAAGTAAATACTACCGAAATTTCTTCTTCGTATAGTATATAAGCTTGGGTGAAAAATTCGTAGGCAACAGGCTCTAGGTCAGAGTCATTGGCAGCCTGAGCATTAAACGACATGTCAGTAAACCCATACTTTTTTAATAAGGTCCACAATCTTACACATGTCTTAAGGATGAACTCATGTACCTCAGCACACTCTAGGTACAACCTTAGTGCTAGCTCAGGTACTGGAACACTTGAGAGAGCCTCAATTATCTGAAACAAAGTGTATGCAATTCATACATAATACTAATTTCCTCATCACAATCATAGGTAACAGGATTATTGCAAATAAAGAAAGAGAAGCTAGATAAAAAAGGATACAAGAGAAGCAAAGATGATCTTTCATTTTTTTTTTCACCAAAAATTCATAATGGTGGTCGTCTTATCTTCAGAACTTCAAATGCAATACATCACATACAACCCCATTCATCTATTTTACCTGATTTAAAATCTGAAAAATTTTCTTAGGTATAGCAGATGTTTCTTCCTCTGGAGCATTTTCATCTTGGTTTTGCAGTCGCCTTACCAACTAAAAAAGATGGAAAATCACAACATCAGAAGGTAAAGAAAACAGTCAGTTGTGTACAACAAAGGAAAACTCGCTCAATCTCACTTTTTTTCAAAAAACTGGGAAGGGATGGTTTCCATTTTCTGTTATTTACTCCTCTGAAGTTTGATTCATTTGATTCATACACAATAACTCATCACTTGATTCATTTCTTTCGACGAAGACACAGCATGAGGTGTTTAACACACCACCCATCTTTTAGTCATTGAGTTATGAATTCAAACCTTAAGAGAATTAAAAATGAGGGGAGGAACTGTAAAGGGAAGCCTCTTTTGTCCTCCTGTCACAATATGCTTCTTCACAGTGCAAATTATCTGCAAATCAAAGAATTGGTAAGCCATATCAAATCTGAAAAGCAAGATGCCAACACCTATAGCCAGAGATATAAATATTATAGACATATAACATTGGATTGACACATTTTACTTTGCACAAACAAACATATAAACGAATAATATGAACATCACACTCTGCTACTTACTAGATGAATGAAATTTTCATTTATGGATTTACTCAACATACCCCAATGTAATCCCACAAGTGAGGTCAACAATATCAATCATCATCGGTCATGTTTTTCCATTTAAATTCAATTTCAGGCCAACATTATACACAGTAAAAGCACTACAGAATCTCCATGACATAGGGCTACAAGATTCCCTGAAAGCATAACACCTGAAATAAATGTACTAACATGATTAAAACATATTCAAAACTACCTACATAGATCTTTTTCTTCCCTTATGCCCTATCTTTCATTAAGTTAATATGGATTCCAAGAAATTGGAAGTCTTCCAAGACAACTTTTTCGATGTGATTTTAAGCATACCTTGTCCTCTTTTAACACCTGCACTCACCATGGTCTCACACCAAAAAATTGGTGCATCCGGATCAATGGAATATATGACCAAACCATCTCAAGTACCTTCTATCATGAAGTACTTACACCTTTTGTCGAATGTCGTCATCTTTTATCTGTCAAATCTTTCATGACCACACATCCATCATCTCTGCATCTACATCTCTGCGACACTCTTGTGGATTCGTTGAACTTTAATGGCCAAATATTCTCTTACATATAATATTGATGATCACCCCCATATAGCATTGATGGTCTTATAACTATTCTATTGAATGTACCTATCAGAACAAAAAATGCCTAGACATCTTCGTGGTACTAAGTTGTTTAGGTAAGTGACCAAAGCGGAAATGAAATTAAGTACATGCTCCGCAAAAGTATGACAAAATTGACTTAAATAAACTTGACCAAATTCAACCCCAAATATAAGTCATACATGATACAACACACTTTTCCAGTAATAAGTAGAGAGGTGATCAGCAGAAAGAATATGCAGAGAATCCAGAAAGAGGTATCAATAGTTACCTTCAGCATCTCCTCAGGGTCGTCATTGTGAAGCATTTGAATAAGCCGTGAAACAGAGTTCTGCTCTTCCTTGAAATCTTCTTCATCAAACTTGAATGGAGGACAAAGAAACTTAGGTCTAATGATTTGAGCAAATAAAATTTCAAAAAACTAGCCGCTAAGAACACGGTGGAAAGAGGGTCGAAAGATATGAGGGAACTATTTAGAGAAGCAGAGAAGTCTCTGATCACCTCATCGTGAAGATTCTCATCCAAATCTCTAATAAGTCCTTTCATTAATTCAAAAAGAGCCTCAACCTGCCAGACCAATAATTCCAAGTAATAAAGAAGGTACTTTATTACAAACAAAATTTAAGAACCAAAAACAAAAGGAACCTAACCTTTTCATCTGTTGAGATGCAAGTTTTATTTTTCAGAATAGTTTGAACTAAAACATTAGCCATCTCTTTGCTAGTTGCATCATCAAGGTGCTCCATAACATGAGGATAATTTGAAAGCTTTAATGCAGTATCAATATCCTTATACTTCTCCAGTGGAGCACTTAGAAGGGCCACAATCTGTTTTGTTGCTACACTGTCTTTGAGCTTTCCTTTACCAGAAAGCTTCTTAACACATGCACCCTGAAGCGACAAATAGATTGATCATTAGTACGTTACAGGTACCATGTGCACAAGGCAGGCCAGAAAGTTATAATAATTCATGCAGCCTTTATCCTTTTAATTAACTTTATGTTGTTTTTGCTTTTTTCTTCTTTTCTTTTTACGTGGTTAAACTGTATCAAACGTAGATAAAAGAAGGGGGGAAATAAGAGTTGACCTACCAAAATCTGATCCACATAATCAAGACGATCAGGGTGGACATGAAGAGTAAAAGTTAAAAGAGATGAATATAAAGGCACAACTCCAGCTATATGCATGTCTTCTGGGGCTTCTATCACCTGCACCAAGACAGAGATAGGCATCATATCTGAACTGCTTGAAAAGTCACAGGACACCATTGAGATTGGAAGAAAAAAGTAATGTATAAATTTCCTGAGTCAGGAAACAGGAAAAAAGTTGTGAGGATGTCATGGAAGGCCTGGTGTGTGTGTTTTTTTTTGGGGGGGGGGGGGGGGCAAAAGCAGCAATAAAATCACTTTAACTTCCCACTGACATCCACAGATCTTTGGTCAACTTCTATTTTTCGACTAATTAGTTATTGAATGAGTCAGAGAATTGGTTAGAGTTTTCAAAGTTCTTCAAGTTCTTGTTAATCTCCACATGCTGGAGGTAGATAATCCAGGCCTAGGAGAGTTCTCTTTCAGAATATGCCACACCTTCATAAGCAAGAATTGCATTTACTCAAGGTAGGACTCATTTACCTTCCCTATGGCACTATTTAGTTTCGCAAAAGCTTCCACTTGAAAAAACTCAGGTAACACCTGCAGTTGGAAATGATTTAGAAACTACATATACAAAATCTGATTCCACAAAAGTTATTTTATATGTGTAACTTACATCTGTACTTAAAGCAGCATAGTTCGAGAGCCTTTCCATCAGCCGAGCAAGCACCATTTTGATATCAACAGATGGCTGAAGAAGAAAATGACAAGGAAAATAGTGCTCGGAAGTTTAATTCTAATAGAAGTTAAGCATTAATCAGTGGTTATCTAGAACGGTCACAGAGACAGTTCAAACAACTGGCACAAATTCATATCACCAGAGTGAATTTATCAACAATGACAAAGAAAATTCTAAGATCTTATGGAAGGCCGATGACAAAGATACTGAACTTCAGTATACCTTTTTTAAAAACAAACTTCTGTACCTAATAGGGTGGGTTGTCAGCCTAACATCAAACGACATAAACAAACTAGACTCATCAGAAGTCACCAAACAAAACCTTTTGTTTGAAACAAAGTTGTATATTACACTGTTGCAGATAGTAAACAAATCTCAAACTCCTGGCATCCTACCAGGCATGAAAATTTTCCTTCATTGCTTAAGTGTTCTATTTGACTAGAAGCTTGTTTTATGAACCAACAATAAAACACACCTGAAGCTGGGGACAAGCACCCAATAAGGTTTCAAGAGTTTGTAAGTGATATTCATCAGGGAAGACTTGAATTATGCAATCCATCAAATAGCCCTGAGCAATCTCATCTTTACAGTTGACAACCTAAGCATAATCATGAGATACACATTTTGAGACCAAAAGAAATGGTTCACATTTTGTGTTTAAACAAACTGCAGAAGTTATCAGATGGACACTAAATTGCTAGACAAATCACCTGCTCTAAAATTCTTGGAAGCACCGTCTCTTTGTACATCTCAAGGTCAATACCCTCAATTTGACTGAGAACATGCAGATTCTTCCCGACCTACCAAAAGTGAAAGCAAAAAGGAAAAGCTTCGCATGAGTGTACACATCCACGGCTTACTTGATTGCTAGTAAACATGATGAAGTAACAGCTCATACGAGATCACGAAGCTCGCTCCTTTCTTTTTCGCGTTTCTTCTTTTCCTGAGCAGGTCCCTGCAGATGAGAAAGCCCGATGCTAGCCTCAACTCATGATCAGCAAAGAGTATGAATCATTCACAAGCATTAAAACTCCTGCATGACCACAAATTATGCCCTCATGATTTACATTTACCTTCATGACATGCAAGCATTGTGGTACTATGCATGTCAAGGCATGAGAGCATGTTACAGCATCCACAGATGTTTCAACTAACCTGATGTTGCATTCTAACCCAGAGTTTGTTCATTTCCGTGAAATTTTGGAGTACAAACTCTACAGCATCCACAACAGTATCTGCATCTCTGTGGAAGGGAACAAGATATTAGTGTATAAAACAATAATGTTCACATTACAGGTGAGGTTAAACATAAAAGAAGCTTCAATGAAGGTAAGATAGTCTCTTTTTCTTTTTTTCTTATTTCTTTCCTCAGTGTCAAGATCATACTACATTTACGAAGTTGACGAAACCCTCAACTAATCAATTGGCAGTAAGACAACCATAAAACAGATTACATGAACAACATAATCTGCTACTCCAGCATTTTATTCAAATATTCAAAATAAAACATAGATACACTGCTGGTCCTGCTAATCAGTTTGAGTCATGTCAGTGGTTCGAGCATTCAGGTTGATACTTCATCGTAGTATTTTTCTCTATTAAGCACTTATACTTAGAAGCTAGAACATTGTTAAGGAAACCCAACAAACTTGGAAACTGACACATAATTCTTGTAACTAAATGATGGTAAAACACCATGGAGCTGAGTAACACCCTTACCCTTCATACTCGGAACCTATATCAGGCAATTTATCCTTACTAACTTGGGAAAGGTAACTCCTCAGAAAGAGTCCACGTAAAGGATGTTGTATACCACGGCACATTTCAACCAGGTCTTTAAGGATATCCTTGGCGGGAGCCTCCTTGGATTTGATGTACACAGACCCCACTGTGCAAAGTAGATACCTGTGGAACAAAAGCAGGGGTATGAACTTTAGAAAGTAGAATACGATTGTGAAGTGTATAGAAAATAATAGAGAACCAAACTAAAGACAAGCTTGAAAGCAGCCAGATAATAAATAGAGCATCTCCTTAACAAAACAATTAAAGAACAAAGGAACCAACGAAATGAAGCACATTACTACCACTCCACCATCCGTATTTTTATCTTGATCTTTGAATAAAAGTAGCAACTAATATAGCAGTGGAAATCTTAGTAACAATATTTTATATCTCAGCATCCCTGAGTACCTACATGTCTTTAGCTATCCTACTAACTTCCTGAACTCCTCTCCAACTACCCATCCTAAACTAGTCTGAGCATAATCTGCACTCCTGTTTGCACAGCATCACCAATTCTCTAGATATATATCAATAAATACCTAAAATAGCAGTGCTTTCCAAATAATTCCAGAAACTAATTGGAAATTTTCCAGTTTGAATAAACTATATTGCAAGTTCTAGCATTGATCTCCATTAACCAAACTGCTAAAGCAGCAAAACTTGCACTCGTGTGAGTCATAAAGGAAGTCCTATGTTGCTCGGACTATTCAAAAATGTCAACGGGTGCGTGTCGGATTCGCCAAAAGTAGTGTATTTTTGGAGAATCCGACACGGGTGTGGCATCAAAAGTGAAGAGTCCGCGCAACTAAGAAAGGAACATCCAACCAAGGTGAAAGGAAGGCTGAGTCTGAGAAAAGATGTCTGCAAGTAGCAGTGTTATCAAAAGCCAAAAGCACAAAAAACTCTAAAGTCTTTTCGGGTGTTACGCACAAATAAAGTGTGGGCTTTAATGAAAAAGGCGCAAATGGAGAGAAAGTGAAATATGTATGTGTAGTCCAAGATTAATAATCATAAGCATGAATAACAAATATATGGATGAAGCAATTAAAAAAAAGTTATGATAAAGTGTAATATCAATGGTTTAGTGTCACATCTTCAAGATTGCACTCAGTGGCCCTTAAAACCTTAATGGAAGAGCTCAACATGTTTTGCGCCTGCATCAGGGCTTAGGTGTGCCTTTGACATCATCGGTAAGTAATTAAGCGAAGAACAGTAAGATCAGCATGGAAAAAGTAACTTGAAAGCAATGCCAAATGCAACTGGTCCTAATACTTCACTGTATGTAAAGGAAAAGTCATCTCTGTTACACTGGTTGTTCTTTCTACTTATATTTGTGGATTCTCCATCAAAGATAAGTATAAGCCAAATATTTTCTCACTAAATCCATTTTCTGATTTTCTCTAATGTTTTGCCTGTGCTTTCTCAAGTGTAGATTTTCTAATGTTCTCACCCAGGAAGTATAATGTTTTCTTTTTCTGGCTTTCAGCCATGATTGATAGTTCTCTATATTTGATTTGAGTCTTTAATCTCATTACTTTCCTAAAAAAAATTGTCCCTGATAATTTAAGTCCAAAGTACTATTCTCTGGAAACATACAAAATAGATAGAGACTGCAAATCTTTAAGCCAATCCGCAAACATGAAATTACTCGCTCAAGAACATTATGATAAAGCTTGCAGAAAATGGAGTTGAAGAGGAAGATACAGTTGGATCATCACAACAACTTACAGTCTAGGCAAAATGTTGCCCGCGTGCTGCACGAGTTCATACAACTCAACAATTGAGCAACCCCGCTTTGTCTCCTCCTTGAAGAACATTTCTAGCTTTCTCAATTCATCAAAAGCCCGCATATCTAATAAAGCAATGAGCATTTAAATATTTAAAAGATTTCAAAATTTACAAATAATCGAATAAAATTAACAACTACAACAGTCCTATCAAATGTTTTTAAAATGTTGAAATTCTTTTTTCAGCATATCAGCAATACAAAAACAACAACTACAACAACAAACCCAGTATATTCCCAAAACCTGGGTATAAGGAGGGTAGAGTGTACATAAACCTTACTATACCTCGAGGAGGTAGAGAGGCTGTTTCAGGAAGACCCTCGGCTCAAGTAACGAACATCAAAGCAACTAACAGAACAATACAGAAGTAAAGAAGACATAGAAAATAATAAGGAAACACAACATAACATACCAAAGAGGAGCAAATGCAACAACCGAAGCACACTCAATAAAGAGGAATAAGAAAAGGTTGTAAGATAGGCCAAATACGCAACAAATGCTACTACTACTGGTAAAAAATGAAAAGAACAGATACAATGCACCAATCTATCCTGCTAGGAAATGAGACAACACTCCCCTACCTACTAAAATTTTAAGTTTAAAAAAGCAAAGAAACAGCAAAACAGTTCTAATACTGAGGTTAAGGAGCTAAAAAAAATTGAGACTAAGTTACAATTTATCAAGTGAGCAATAATTAAGATCAGATCAAATGAAAAAGTACACACATAGCTCGTAGTATTTGTGAGGTGATAGCCTTGAAGTTCGGAGCTCCGACAGCATCTGAGCTGAATATTTGAGTGCATCTTTCAGATTATTTGAGTCCTACACAATTCATACAATAACTCAAGCCTGGAAACCTAGAAATACATGTAAATATTGAAAAAAATTGGGGGTTTTGTGAAAATACAAGAGCGCGATGCATGTGAAAGGCGTTCTGTTGAATGCCGGCGATTCCAGAAGCTAGAAATTTATCTTCACCTTCAACTCCGTTAGGGGTCATAGTGTTTTCCGATCGATTTCTCGGTGAATTCGCAAAGTCGACGAGCTTCTCTGGGTTCTGTGTTTGTTTTTTTGTTGGTATTTTGACTTCAGTTTTGTGACATTACTTCCTTGCAACTGCCAGTAAGAACCGTGGGTCGGGTAGGGTCGGGTCGGGGCATTGACACCCAAATTTGTCCTTTGGTTTACTAAAATTCTCATTACTTATTCTTATTATAAGATGTTTAAATTTAAATGTTAGCTTTAGTATTAAAGTTAAGACCTCAAAATAGGTATATTAAAATAATATATTAATAAATTCTTTTTGAAAAAATATTTTGTCGATCGTGATAATTGTGGGTACTGACTAGGGTGGTAGTTGGTGGTCAGTGGATGGTAATGATCCTGCGTGGCTCATAGTAATAATTGTGGATACTAACTAGGGTGATAGTTGGTGAACGGTGGTTGGTAATGATCCTACGTAGTGGCAAGTGGTGATAGAAGATGGCAATAGTGATTAAATAAATATGATGGTTGTTGATGATGGCAGCTGATAAATGTGATAGATGATAGTGACAGTTATATATTTATATTTACAGACAATCAATAAATTCATAATAGATAAATATTTAATTACAAAAATTTATTGGTAACATTGGAGTCAAGGATCAATCGAAAACAACTAAACTAGTTTCACAAAGGTAGGGATAAGATTGCATACACACCACCCTCGTCAAATCTAACTTATGAGATACATTGGTTATGCTGTTATAACTCATTGGTTACATTGTGTACTCTAATAGAGTTCTCCACAAATGTGGAATACCCTCTATTCAATACCTTTTTCAGTTTCAGATATAAAGGCAAAGACTTCCAATTTTCTTATAAATATCATTTACTGCAGTAACAAACACTGAGACAAACAAGAAGCAACACCCAAACCCCAATAAATAGAACTTATAGAGAACTATACACAAGCCAAGTCTCCATATATTATTCGCAAAAACTATCTAAACCTAGTAATCTTCAACCACTTTCAACGAGTGTCCTGGGGTAATATTACAAAAACTGCATCCTGTCCATTTTGCTACCAAAGACGAAAACGAGATAGTTTTCTACTATACATATATCAGAAGAGGAGAACACTGGAAATCATAGGAGTTTATTCTGAGCAACAGCCTGGCATAATTCATCCTCATAGAATAGAACTCTATTAGAACCCAATGACTTGCATAGGGATGTTGGTATAACAGATGGAACCATGTATCTTTTAGGGATAGTAGACTCTTGGAAAAGAACAGCTGCAATGTGCCTCATCTCTGGGAACTTGAGACGGGGTGAAGGACGTGGACCATGTTTTGGAGCCTTAGGAGTGTGAGGAGTGTTGATCCATGCACCTTTTCCGTTTTCTTTGCTGCAAGTGAGAGGCATATGAGAAATTCAACAGATATGTCTATAGCCCATCAAGATGGGATGTGGAGATAAGAGATGAAATATTACCTTACAAATGGCCAGTGATCAGTGGGGGTAGGAGTCATGGTTCTTAACATCTCCTGCCGCGTTCTATCCGGAGTAGTAGAATTAAAATGGAAAAGCCTTGCCTGAATTACCTATTCAATTTGATCCATTGATTAGAGTCCAACACATAACCCATTTCTTAAAAAGAGATGAACACAGAGAGAGATAGAGACTCACTGCCTTCCTGATCTTTTGAGAGACATGGAAAACTGCTTTAAGTTGGTCGTGGTGTAAATGGCACAGTAGTTTGACCTCAATCAGAAAGTAAAAAATCTATTAGCTTTTCAGCTCAGATAATTAAAAGGAGCAAACACAAATACATAAAAGATTAGTTTCCTAAATCACACCACCAAGCATAACACTCACAGGGCAACACTAAGACCCATGCCCTGCAGATCTTGTATTCAATTTCTCAGTGAATGCACAGAACATAAAGAAAAGCACACATATCAGCAAATATTTCATGTTTCACAACACTGGCTGGTCTTTGAAAACATATATACCATACTATTCAAAGATAAGCTATTTTCAGCTGATAAACCAGTCTTTCTAACTGTTTTCTGTTCTAATTACTTTCTTTTTTCATAAGCACTACATACTATTGGTTTTTCTAAATTTGAGTAACTTACAAATCTGACCTTAAAGCAAGCAGGTCTTCTACATGATGCTAACCAGGGAGACAACAGGAGGGGTAAACAGGTGAAAAAAAGTGCGGATAGATACTAAAATACAAGCATGATTAGGATTCCTGCTGTTATGAAAGGACAAATAAGGAAATTAAAAACAGATACAGCTGATATGATGTTGTGGATGAGACAAATTTATATGGCTTCAATTCACAAAGGCATTCCAAGGGAAATTAATGAAATCAATACAATAAATGCTATATATTATATTTTCCAAATATCAAAAGTTCAGATGAAAATGACATAAGAACAATTCCAGATTGTTAACCACCATGGTTCTCATATTTATTTTTTAAGTGTGACACAAGATCCAACGTCCACAGTTCAAAAC
>JAJJBR010002807.1:0-19139 GCA_022817965.1 Solanum lycopersicoides
GCATGATTTCATTTTACCTAAACCAACAGTCCACTGCTTCTGCACCGCCTTCAGTTTACCTATTGAAGGTGTTTTGCCTAGACAGGAAAGGATTGCTACATGGTAAGCGTACGTCTTAACTTTTCTGCTTTTTTACTAGCACATAGTTTCATTAAGTTCTCATGTGGTTATTTGTGCTTTTCAGATGTTACTAAGGTCCTTTGCGAGCTTGAGCTAACAATTCAAAGAGTGAAAGTCATGACAACACCAGACGACAAAGTTTTGGATCTCTTCTTCATAACTGATTGCATGTAAGTCTCTTGAAGTTCTCAACAGGTTTACGTTGACTTTGATTATTATCCTAATTGACTTGTGGTGATCTATTTAGTATAAGATTGTTTATTCTGTGGCCTTGCTGCATCATTATTGATGCTGCTAATGCCATAAGACCATACCATCTCTGATGGTTGAACCAGATACACAGTGATTGGCCGTTAGCCTGAAGAAAGTCCTTTTTTATCTGACCAGTATTAACTAAGCTCAATAACCATTGAGGTGAAAGAAACAATGTCAAACTCAATTACCAAGCATTATGTTGTCCTTACACATGTATACCGAACCAATACTGAAAGATCTTAAATGTTAAAGACATGGATGCTCTTTAGTGAATTCTCTATTAAAATTAGCAGTAATTTTTTTCCTTTTCTTTGGAATGATTTTTTGTTTGTATAGAGCAAATTGAGTAGAGAGGAATCATATAGCCCCAAGTAGTTTGAGTTTGAGGTTTAGTTGATTGGTTGGCTGATTTTGCCTTAAGCATGAAGTATATGTTGACCAATGTAGTTGTAAATCTTCTTTTTTTTCTATTAATTATTGGAAGGATTTTATTATTTTTGCACTTCTTATCGGAAAACTGAACAGTTGACTGCGGATGGAATGTTGATGCTGTTTGTGGCTTGATATCAGTTTCATAATATAATATCTTTAAACAACCAGAATGTTTAACTGCATAAAATAATTATTGATGTAGCTTGTGTTCCACAAAAACCTGCCCCCAAGTTGTGCTGCAACTCTTTGCTAATATATTATTGTGTTAATTGTAGAATACTATGATTTGTCTGTTGTTAATCCTTTTGGTAATTCACTTTATTTCCACCATATGATTTAACTGTTGGGCCGTGAAAGTTGATGCTCCTCTTCTGCTATCAAATGAGGAAAAGCCTAAGCATCACAGTAAAAGTTATCAGTAATTACCTGTTATGTGGTATTTACATTTCTGCTTGGTATTATTGCATATCAGGGACTTGCTGCACACAAAACAAAGACGAGATGAGACATGTGAACATCTAAGCAACGTTCTGGGAGAATATTGCATTAGCTGTGAACTTCAGTTGTCGGGGCCTGAATGTGAAGTTCAGCAAGGATTCACTTCTCTTCCACAAGAAGTTGCAGAAGAGTTGTTTAGTTGTGAATTGTCTAAGGTAGCAGTTCCCATGTCCTCTGCATCTGATACGGCAAAATTAAAGAAGGCAACCATCACAGTGGATAACTTATTGAGCCCAGTTCATACATTGCTTCAAATACAATGCGTTGATCAAAAGGGCCTCATCTATGACATTTTGAGAACTTCAAAGGACTGTGATATTCAGGTAACCATATACTTCACCAACTGTGTAGTGAATGCCTTTTCTCTGGAATCAAATTTGTGTTGTAAGCAAACCACTTTCGACGTGTAGATGGTTCTCAAAATTTATGTCCTGTGAAATTTCGATGTGTTAAAGGAGTTTGCTATATATACTGGAGCTGCAGTTCTTGTCTAAATTGTTCACAACGGACAAAAAAGATCGGGACTATCTAATGAATGTGATTATCTATACTTCATTGGTGCTTTTAGTTTGGAATATCTTTGCTATTGCCTTATTTTCAGACGTTAAACTTATGTGCCTGTTATTTCTTGTCTAGATTGCTTTTGGAAGAATCCAGTCTACTGCCAAGGGTTATCGTACTATAGACCTATTTATCCAGACAACAGATGGGAAAAAGATTATCGATGATGAGAACATAAAATCTTTGTGTTCCCGCTTGAAGGAAGAGATGCTTCATCCACTTCGAGTCACTGTTGGTAGTCGTGGCCCAGATACAGAACTACTGGTTGCCAACCCCGTTGAGTTATGTGGAAAGGGAAGGCCACGTGTTTTCTATGATGTCACAATTGCCTTAAAAGAGCTCGGGATCTGTGTTTTCTCTGTAAGTAGCCATATCCTCAGATTCTCCTCCATACACGTTTCTACTTCCATGGCTCTAACAGATACACATTTTTGCAGGCTGAAATTGCAAGACATTCAACAGCAGAGAGGCAATGGGAAGTTTATAGGTTCCGATTGGATGAAAGCCCAGAGTACCCGTTAGCTAGCAAGAAAGCTCGGACTGATATCCTGAATAGAGTGAAAAAAACACTAATGGGCTGGTGAAAATTCAAAATGTACCATAGCATCAAGTCTTTTAACTCAGCTCAGCAACGTCCAACGGTCACCATGTATGTATATTTATGCAAGAACAAACGGAAGCTTAAGGAGAACCCTGAGCCATCGGAGAACTATCGCCTCGAGAGCTGATTCTGTGACTTATCTAGGTTTCTTTTAAGTTAACAGTAGTTGTATGAGTTTTATGAGAGGTTGTAATGTTGTACCTCTGCTTTAAATCATATGTTTCTCTTTATATTATAAAATAGGATCTCCTTTATTTCTCCATTTCTCTTCCCTTTCTGCATATTATGTCGTTATGGGCAGTGTGCATTTGGTATATTTTAAGATAAAAATGTATATATAAGTGAAATTTTTAGCAGGTGCTCGATGAAATAGTCGACTTGTGCACATAGTCCAAAGGGTTAAAGTTATTCTTAAACTATCATAGATGAACAATTTTGCCCTGTTAATAGTTGGGATTAACCATACTCTCGTCGATATTTGTAATTTGGGAAGTGAATTATTTTTTTGTTCCTTTTTAATATAGTGGTCAATACTTTTTGATTAAGTTTTTTGATTCGAGCCTTAACAAAACAGTTCTTAGGTAGGGCGTTATTCCAAGAGAATTTAAATTTGATTGAGAACAACGTCGTATTAAATACTAGTCGTTTCCTAATGTGGGTTAAAAACCACTTGTGTAGGTCGGGGTTGAGGATTGTGTGTGTGTGTGGGGGGGGGCTACCCCGCCGGTTTAAGCCTCGCTATGAGAACTGACGCCTTTTAACTTTCTATGAGGAGTGAAAACCACTTGACTGTAAGGAGAGAAACTCCGCCTCTACTTCAATTGAAGCTCACCCCCCTCTTTCCCTCTAAAGCCCCTCGCTTCACTCATTTTGGAACTTCTAAACAGACCTGACTGAACACGACATATATCAAAGGGTCGTTCATTAGCCCTACTAGTCAAATTGGATGTAGGTGTTATCACGACTTAGGGGAGATTTTTGAGTCGTAATAATTTTGGCTCTTTTTTTTCTTTCTATTAAATGAGACACTAGATGAAAATAAAGCTAAAAATTTAATGAATTAATCGTTAAATACACACCTACCGAATTGAATGTAGGTGCTATCACGATTTAGAGGAATTTTTGAATTGTGATAATTTTGGCTCACTTTTTTTTTTTCCTTTTAGTTTTTGACTCAACATTTGATATCCATTTTAAAGGCCTATTAATTGTAATTTACTTTAAAAATCTCACTTTAAAGATAAAACCCTTTAGGTAGTCATCTCCAAGTCTCAAATCCAAACTAAGTACTTACTACGCCATCGCAATCCAACTTATAAACAAAAAAAGCTCTGTAAGAACTTAAAATTTAAAACCCTAAAACACCTTCTTCTAGGGTTCAGCAACCAGTAAAACCCCTTCTTCTTCTTCTTCTTCGCTCATCAATTTGGTCTCTGAAATTCTTCGATTCCATTGCTATACAAAGAAGATGAAGAATCTGAAGATATTGAAGGAGCAATTCTCAAAGATTCAGTTACAGTCCGAAGATGAAGTTATCAGCTTTGCAGCATTTGACGTTGAACGCAATCGTCTCTTCGTAGCTTCATCTTCAAACTTCATATACACTTTATCTCTTCCATCATCTAATGTAAGTTCTTCCAAATCATTGCAGTTTTAATTTTCTTTAAATTTTGAATCTAATTGTTGCACACATTTGTTACATACTCTGTGAACTTTAACGAACATGATAAAGATGTTTTTTTTAATCATGTTCATAAGAGAAGAATTGTGTTAGAGACCCCACTTGTGAGAATTGATATGAGAAGAATTGTCCGGGTGTGTATCGAAAACAACCTCTCTAACTGTTAAAGGTAAGGTGGGATAAGCTCTACGCACACACTACCCTCCCCAAAATCCCACTTGTGAGCTTACAATTTGTTGTTGATATGAGAAGAATTGCAACTTGTATAGTTTTTGAATATTGAGTTGATATAATCCAATTTAGCTTTGAAGATTAGTCAAGCTTACTCTGGATAAGCAAAAAAGGATGTCATGTATTGGGAAAGATATTATCACTAATGACTATGATAAACAATTTAAATGGCCTGTGGCGTATCCTCGATTTGGAGTTAGTTCTTATGTATGCGCTAGCCTTTAGTTGGAGAACTGGTGAATTTTTTTGTTCTTCATTTTTTGCATGCAAACTTTGTTTGGTTGCAAAGGTTTCAGCTTTGTTTGCTGACTTCGAAAAGCTTATTGTTATAGAAGGTTATTTTTTCCCCAAAGTTCGGATAGAAGATTGTTTTTTAATTTTAAACAAGCTAAGCGTAGTGTTAATACTTGAATTTTTCTTTTTGCAAAAGGAAAACAAAAACAAAAACAAAAACAGAAACAAAAACAAATGCCTTATAAGGTTTTCCTAATTTCTGGGAAGTATTATGTAGTTAGACCAAACACTATGAGTTTACTTTTCTTCCTCTTCATACTTCATATACACCTTACCAAATTGTTCTTCGGATTTAATAATCTTTATTATCATCAATAGCTAGGATAAAAAAATTAGATGGCCCTGTTACGGGTTCAGGATTTAGAGTGAGTTCTTCACATATAAGTTTGTACTCAAAGAAAAATTATTGTCTGACTAGCTTGGTGTTATGGCAGAATGAAGGAGCTTGGAATTCCATATCAGATAACCTTGTTGATTTGGAGCCCGGGGATTTCATTACTTCCATGGATTATTTAATGGAAAAAGAAGCGTTGATTATTGGGACTTCGTATGGTCTTCTATTGTTATACACTGCAGATGATAATACGACAGAAATTGTTGGCCGATTGGAGGGTGGAGTAAAGTGTATCTCACCTAGTCCAGATGGAGATCTTCTTGGTGTAATTACTGGTTTTGGACAGATACTAGTGATGACACCCGACTGGGATGTTTTATACGAGATGGCTCTTGATGATCTGCCTGAAGATATTGACGTAAGTAAGGACTTCTTTCCATATATCTGAATTAATAAATGCATTTGCCTCTTCAAGTGAAGTTCTATCATCCTTGTGAAATTAGGTCTTAGGCCTAACTCTCACCCCAAAAGCTAGCTCAAAGGGAGGAGGATTGCCCAAGCCTTATAAGGAGTCCACCCATCTCATTAACCACCGATGTGGGAATTTTGTCATTCTTTAACACCCCACCTCACGCCCAGTGCTTAGCATCTGGTGTGTGGGCAATTTTTGATTTTGGGGGGCCCCAACATTTGGTGAGATGTGCCCTGCTCTGATACCATGTGAAATTAGGTCTTAGGCCTAACTCACACCCCAAAAGCTAGCTCAAAGGGAGGAGGATTGTCCAAGCCTTATAAGGAGTCCATCCATCTCATTAACCACCGATGTGGGAATTTTGTCATTCTTTAACAATCCTTAAAATGCTCTTTTGGTGATTATATCTATATGTCGGAGTACTTTTTTAAAGATCAAATTCTTTGAAATCACAAGCATGGCATCATTTTTGGTTGCTATATTTTCCTCTATTGGGATCATTTTACTATTGTCATTTCCAGGTTGAAGCTAGGTATAATAAGAGTGTACAAATTTGACTGTATAAACATGTTCTTATGTTTAAAGAAAGTTGCACTGCGGAAAATGGCAATTCTAGTTTGGTTTAGTTAGTTTCATAATTATTTGAAAATTATGTTTACTTTCCAGACAGTATCTGAAATTTGGTGTCTAGTTTGGTTTAGTTAGTTTCATAATTATTTGAAAATTATATGTACTTTCCAGACAGTATCTGAAATTTTGTTTAATATGATAAACTTATATAGTAATTGAAGGTAACAAGAATGTCTTCTCGATTTTTAATTGGTGTCTTGTCCAGTTCTTTGATGTATGCACTAGTTTTCTTATCAAAATGCCACTGGTCCTCCGCATGTGAAAACATTAGTTCTTGTGGTAGTAAGGATTACCATGCTGACTTAATTCTGATGGAGGTTGAAGCATGCAAAGGTCATTATATTAACTCTTGATTTTCAGTTTGCAAGCATGTGAATAAGCCTCCATTTATATTGCCCTCTCGGAAAAGGTAATATGATAGCATGTCTTGTATATTGAGTTTACTAACAACGTTATTGAAGTCGTCTCTCTTACTTTTTCTCTTAAACATATTTTCTTTCAAGAATGTATCTTGAATGTACATTTTCATATTTGGTTGCACACATTTGGTGCTTGAAATTTGTATTATGCTTCTGTTAAGAAAATGACTGAAATCATTGCATTGTTGGTTCAGATGAACATACATACTCTTCTAATTATTCATCGGAGAGCCCTATTTCATGGCGAGGTGATGGAAAATTCTTCGCAACGTTAAGCAGGGTGAATAATTCTCAGACCTTGCATAAAAAGCTAAAAATCTGGGAACGGGACTCAGGGGCACTCCATTCTGTTTCAGAATCAAATCCTTTCATGGGATCAACTTTGGATTGGATGCCCAGTGGAGCCAAAATTGCTGCAGTTTATGACCGAAAGGAAGATAGAAAATGCCCATCTATAGTTTTCTTTGAGAGGAATGGATTAGAAAGAAGCTCATTTTGCCTCAACGTAGAAAATGATGCTACTATAGAGCTTGTCAAGTGGAATTGTAATTCGGACCTTCTAGCTGCTGTGGTCAGAGGGGAAAAGTATGACTCTCTGAAGATCTGGTTCTTAAGTAACAACCACTGGTACTTAAAACAAGAAATCAGATACATGAAGGATGACAGAGTCAGATTCATGTGGGATCCGATAAAGCCTCTACAGTTGGTTACTTGGACTACAAGTGGGCATATCACGGCCTATAACTTTGTATGGAATACTGCTGTTATGAATAACTCAGTGGCACTTGTAATTGATGACTCCAAGATACTAATAACCCCTCTTTCTTTATCTCTCATCCCACCACCTATGTACCTCTTTTGTTTGAATTTTCCCTCTGCCATTCAGAGTATGGCATTTTGCTCTAGAAGTTCTATGAATCACCTGGCTGCATCCTTGTCAGATGGCAGATTATGTGTTGTAGAGCTTCCTGCAATTGATTGTTGGGAGGAGCTAGAAGGTAAAGAGTTTGATGTTGAGGCTGCCTCTTTTGATTCAGGCTATAATTCTTTCATTCACCTTGCATGGTTGGATTCACACAAGCTTCTTGGTGTTAGCCATAATCTAGTTAGCAACTCAGCAATAAAAGAGTCCTCTAAGGATGAGCTTTCTATGTATTGCCTCCAAGAAATTGAGCTTATGTGTTCTGAAGATCGTATTCCTAATTCAGTGACATGCTCTGGTTGGCAAGCTAAAGGTTTGAATAGATTGTCTCTTGAAGGTACCGTAATTGGTATAGCTCCTGACCAGGGAAGTGGCTGCTCAGCATATGTTCAGTTTGATGGTGGGAAAGTGTTCGAGTATGCGTTGAAGTTGGCTGATGCCAGAGGGCTTCATCAGAAACGTGAGGATATGAGTTTTTCTTCATCTTGTCCCTGGATGGATCTTGCGCAAATTGGAGGCTGCTTACCTCAGAAGGCTTTGCTTTTTGGTCTTGATGACAGTGGTAGATTGCTTGTTGGTGAAAGGACATTGTGCAACAATTGCAGCAGTTTTTCCTTCTACTCGAATTCTGCTGACCACACTGTCACCCATTTGATTCTTGCAACTAAGCAGGATTTGCTGTTTATCGTCGATATTAGTGATATCCTGAAAGGAGAACTGGAGGTTAAGTATGGGAACTTCCTGGCAGTTTTCAAGCACAGAAAAGGAGAAGATGAGAGAAACTATATTCAAATATGGGAAAGAGGTGCCAGAATCGTAGGTGTTTTGCATGGGGACGAGTCTGCTATCATACTTCAAACAGTTCGAGGGAATCTTGAGTGTGTCTACCCCAGAAAATTGGTTCTAGCCTCAATAATTAATGCTTTGATTCAAGGGCGTTACAAAGATGCATTAGTCATGGTAAGAAGGCAAAGAATTGATTTCAATGTTATTGTTGACCATTGTGGTTGGCAAAACTTTGTTCAGTCAGTTGCTGAGTTTGTGAAGCAAGTGAACAATTTAAGTTATATAACTGAATTTGTCTGTTCAATAAAGAATGAAAATATCATGGAGACACTGTACAAAAACTATATATCCCTACCTCATGACAATGAGGCTAAAGCTGTAGATGGAGACCTTAAGAGTTCTCATAGCAATAGCAAGATCCACTCTGTCTTGCTGGCCATAAGGAAGGCTCTTGAGGAGCATGTAACTGAAAGTCCTGCAAGGGAACTTTGCATTCTGACCACTTTAGCTCGAAGTGACCCTCCAGCTCTTGAACAAGCTTTAGAGAGAATAAAAATAATCCGAGAAAGGGAATTATCGGGTTCAGATGAACTGAGAAGGGGACTCTACCCTTCTGCCGAGGAAGCTTTAAAACATCTTTTGTGGTTGTCTGATTCAGAGGCAGTTTTTGAAGCTGCGTTAGGTCTTTATGATTTGAACCTTGCAGCTATCGTCGCCTTGAATTCACAAAAGGACCCGAAAGAATTTCTTCCCTATCTGCAAGAATTAGAAAACATGCCAATAGTATTAATGCGATACAATATAGACCTGAAATTGCAGAGGTTTGAGGCTGCGCTTCAGCACATTGTTTCTGCAGGAGATGCTTACTTTGAGGATTCTCTGATTCTCATGAAGAAAAATCCCCAACTTTTCCCCTCGGGACTCCAATTGATCACTGACTCTGTCAAGAGAAACCAGGTACTTGAGGCCTGTGGAGATCATTTTAGTTCCACAAAATGCTTTGAGGATGCTGCTGCAACATATTTGTGCTGTTCTTGTTTGGATAAAGCTTTGAAGGCGTATCGTGAGTGTGGTAATTGGGGTGGGGTTCTGACAGTAGCTGGTCTCATTAAACTAGGGAAGGAGGAAGTCTTGCAACTAGCACAGGAGCTTTGTGATGAACTCCAAGCACTTGGTAAACCAGGGGATGCTGCAAAAATAGCTTTGGAGTATTGCGCAGATGTTAATGCTGGTATTAATTTCTTGGTCAGTGCAAGGGAATGGGAAGAAGCTTTGAGGACTGCATTTCTTTACAGGAGAGACGATCTGGTCCTTGAAGTAAGGACTGCATCACTTGAGTGTGCCAGCTCACTGGTTAGTGAATATGAGGAAGGGTTGGAGAAAGTGGGGAAGTACTTGACTCGATATTTAGGTGTTCGACAACGGAGATTATTACTTGCTGCAAAGCTACAGTCAGATGAGCGATCAATAAATGAACTTGATGATGATACTGCTTCTGAAGCTAGTAGCAATTTCAGTGGAATGAGTGCATATACCTTGGGGTATGTAATATTTTTAATAAGCAACCTTGGAATGTCTTATTGTTTCGTCTAAATTATTGATTCTTTTCATGGTATATGTCATGCTATTACCTTCCTTTTCCAAATATTGCTTCTCATTTTTTTTTTTTTGATGTATTCTCTCATATACGCGCTGTAAGTAATAACCCTCTGACCTATTATTTCCTTGTATCTGCCTGTTATCCACTGTGTAAAATGTATTTGTCAATAGAAAATGATCAACCAATCTCTTCTGTTTTCATGGAAATGTATGTTTTAACTAGCTTCCTGATAACTCTCTTTCATAAGCAGGACAAGAAAGGGATCAGCTGCATCAATAAACTCCAGAGCTAGTACAAAAGCGAGAGACATGAGACGTCAACGGAATAGAGGGAAAATACGTGCTGGAAGGTATGTTATTATGTAAATGTCATATTTCTTTCTGATGCTGAGATTATTTTAGTTGCTGATCCTTGTCTTCATGGTACATTGCAACTTAGTCCCGGTGAGGAGATGGGTTTGGTAGAGCATTTAAAGGGGATGTCATTGACTAGTGGAGCTAAACGTGAGCTTAAATCTCTCTTGATATGCCTTGTGATGCTGCAAAAGGAAGATATTGCCAGGAAGTTGCAACATGTTGCTACAAATTTTCAACTGTCCCAAATGGCAGCTGTAAAATTAGCTGATGAGGCCATATCAAATGATACAATTAATGAGCATTTCTATGTTCTGGATAGTTACATTTTCAAAATAAAGGAAGATATGCAGCATTCAGAGCTTTTCTCCTGGCAGTCGAAAGTATTGATTTGAAAAGCGAAGGTATGCCATTTGGTTCTCTCTCATTTTATGTTACACTTGATCTTTTGTCTTCTCCGTGGGTTCTGGTTTGAGCTCAGCATGGTTTTATAGTTCATAATTGTGATTTATGATGGTACAATTTAGTGACCCGACCTTAACTGTTTAACTACCAATGCTAAGATAGATGCTAACAAACTATTCCGCATGCATCAAAATCCTGTAAAATTGCCAACACATTTAAGAAATAGGGAATAGCAATACACATGCGCAACTGTGTTTTACGTATAGATACCTGAATAATATGCTTATCAGACACGTTATTCTTCTTTTTTAGACGAAAGGACAGTAGCATAGTCCATTTTTAGACACGGAATGGTCTTTATCATGTTCTTTTTAACCTGAAGAGTTAACTTAGTAGATGGGTTTTTTACCTGAAAGTTCTATGGTCACGATCTCTTCTGCTTTTAATACATCACTAATCGAATTCCATTGTGAAGTTTGCTTGAATAGCTACAACTATCTTCTCTATGTTAGCAGGTTATGTCTATGATAATCTGAAATGTCATCCTATCGACTGATGTGGTTGGAAGCGCTACTGAACATACGAGATGGCAGAAGTCGATATTTGTTCTAGTTCTCATCATCACAAGAGGAGTTCCAATTTCTTGACTAGTAGTATCCCGACGGAATGGTTTTCTTACATAAACATTGTAGGTTTCAACTCATATTAGTTATGTAATCTTCTGTACTTTGCATATTTCAGCAGAATCACGAATCATTTTAACTTATTATAAATGGTTATTGCCTTTGTTGGTTTTCAACATATGGAATGCAAGTGTTTTTTTTGTCTGTTTTAGAAATGTGGCCAATTATCAGTTTATCACAGTGAGCCCAACCTATTTAAATAGTTTGCAAGGCATTTCCATATATATGAAACCTTTTGAATGCTCGTCGTAATCTCTTCTTTTGAGTTGAGGGTCTATTGGGAACAATATGTCTACCTCACAAGGATAAGGTGTCTACGCACATCCTACCTTCTTCAGACCCTTCTTGATCTGCAATCAAATGACCTCCCATCGAGATTGTTGTTGCTTGAATGCTTGTCATATAATTGGGATTACAATGAGTATGTTGTTGTTGCTTGCATGCTCTTTGTATAGTCCAGTTAATCCCCCCGCGTTCCAATAACAAAACAGGAAAGGGAGAAAAATTGTGAATGTAGAGATTAGTTGAGGAGTGAGCGAGATGAAGTAGATACAAAGTCGGTTCTAAAGTCCCCGCGCTGGCATAGTGCTTCGCGTCTGGTTCTTTGGATGAATCAACTTACGTCTTCCTTCTTCATTGATTTGGAAGAAAGAGAACTATCTATCTTCAGTGGTTTGATGAAAATAACTAAACTGACACACTGAAGTGAAACAATTGCCTGACGACAAATTAAAATTAATCAAAGTTATGACAAGACAATCATATTTATGTATCGAATTTTTATTACAATAACTTCAAAGTGATGACAAGACAATCATACTAGTATCATTTAGTTGGTCTAACAACACATCAAAGGGTCCATAGCTCAGTGGTAGAGCATTTGACTGCAGATCAAGAGGTCACCGGTTCGAACCCGGTTGGGCCCTCTTATTTTTTTACATTCTTTTTATCGATTTTAAAAATTTAATACTAATCGCTTCAATTTATCGTTTTACAATAAATTTAATGCTAATATATAGCCATTTCAAAAGCATACTAACAATAACTCATTTTTAACATTTTTATCGATTTTAAAACTTAATACTAACGTGTAATGCGTAAACAACATATGAAACCTTAGAACAATAAAATAAATATAGATCATTACCCCCTTACTCCGAGAAGGTAAAATACACAACTAGTTAACACATCGAAAATAAATATATTACTTTTATAAAATTCGATCTTTTCCTAAATTAAAAGATTATTATCCTTTTTTATATAATATTTTGGTCAATTATTAATTAAAATAAAAAAAAAATATTCCTAGTCCCCTATAATGACGGGTAGTGTAAAAAGGAAAAAAATTGAAAATACACTTTCATTCTCTTCAGTAGCAGCCGCTCAATGTTGAATCTTCTCATTTCTCCTTCAAAAAATTTTCATTCGCCATGTTCGTTCTAGGGTTTCAGAACGCTTAAGGTATCATGAAATCTCTTTTCGCTGTTATTATTCAATCATTTTTACGTATTATGTATGTTTTTTTTTGTAGATCTGTTCGTTTTTGAGCTGTATAGGTTGATGTATATGTATTTGATTTCGGTGACGTTCGTTGATTTAGTGTAGTTTTGGTGTTTTGTTTGTATGAAATTTGATAACACATAGCATGTGAAAAGGAGAAGGATTGTGGAAAATATAGTTGAATGATTTATTTTGCAGCTAAAATGGAGGATTTATGTAGTTTACTCTAACTGGTATGAGATTGAGGTGTAGTTGATTGATTTTTTTTTTATTTCTATACCAAATGAAAAATAAGTAGGCGATAAGAGAGAGTTGTTTGGATGGTAAGGAGTTTACGAAAGTAGGAAAAACTTTTTAGTGTTCTGTTTGTATGAATTTTGACAACACATAGCATGTGGAAAGGAGAAGGATTGTGGAAAATACAGTCGAATGATTTAATTTTGCAGCTGAAATGGAGGATTTATGTAGTTTACTCCAGCTAGTATGAGATTGAGGTGTAGTTGATTGATATTTTTTTTATTTCAATACCAAATGAAAAATAAGTAGGCAATAAGAGACGTTGCTTGGATAGTAAGGAGTTTAAGAAAGTAGAAAAAGCTTTTTAGTGTTCTGTTTGTATGAACTTTGACAACATATAGCATGTGGAAAGGAGAAGGATTGTGGAAAATACAGTCGAATGATTTAATTTTGCAGCTGAAATGGAGGATTTATGTAGTTTACTCCAATTAGTATGAGATTGAGGTGTAGTTGATTGTTTTTTTTAACTTTTTTTATACCACAGACGTCAAGACCAAATGAATAATAAGTAGGCGACAAGAGAGAGTTGCTCGGATAGTACTTTCAACCCTAAGGTTACGAATTTGAGTCACTAAGGGAGCTAAAAAGGGTGGGAGCTTGTAGGGAGGGGTAAAAAAAGGTAGGCGTTTGGACATGAATGGAGTGATATTTGGATAAAATAAACACTCATTTTGTTTCAATTTGATTGGCTGAATTTGACTTGGCACGGAGTGTAAGAAAGTAAAAAAGCTTTTAAATGTTGTGGTCTTAAACTAAAGATGTGTAGAATGTACCATAATGTCCTTTAATCTCATGTTCTTAAACATGCCATGTGGAAAGTTAAAATTAAAGAGTTGTCAGAAAAGGAAAGAAGCATTCTTTTGAAATGGACTAAAATGAAAAGTAAAATAGAAAAATTGGAACAGAGGGATGATTTATACAGTAAACTCAAACTAGTATGAGCTTGAAGTAGAATTGATTGTTCTAAAATATTGGGTTTTGAATTTGCCAATGCTCTGCTATTCAGTATAATTTTGGTGTTCCATTTGTAATTCAGGGTTGAACCGCCCATATGAACTTGACAACACATATGACGTGTGAAGGAGGAGGGTTGTGGTAGGTTGATGGTTTGCATAAATATAGTGGAATGCCTAATTTTGCAGTGGAATCTATATATAGGATTTCTATATTAGTTGACTCTGATTAGTTTGGAATTGAGGTGTTATAGATTGATTTACAAATTACAATTATGTATATGAAGCTGCTTCTCTGATATCTCTTCTTTTCCCAGCCATATTTTGTTCATTTAGAAGATTATAAGCTACAATTTTAGATCCAGTGGAAGTTGAATTGTTTCTTTCAGGGAAAATGAACTACTAAATTGTTACCTCTTAGGGGGGTGGACATTTGGTTTCTTCCATAAATAATATACTGCTGAGTCTATTCAAAGTTCTACTAAATGATTTTGGATGTTGGTTGATTGAAATTTCTATAATCAAAGATGTTGGTTGATTGCACGCCATTTGTTTGGCACAAATACTCTTTCTAATGTTTTCCATGCTCCTTCCCTAGGTGTTATCCATGTATAATGATTGTTGTTGAGGTTTGAATTTGGTGAAGAGATTATCAAAGCTTTCGAAGAGTTCATCTAGATTTCAGAATTCAAGTCACGGTAATGGCGTGGTTTAGAGCTAGCTCAAGTGTGGCAAAGCTTGCTATTAGAAGGGCTCTATCACAGGGTGGTTCTTATGTCCCAAGAACTCGCATACTTCCATCACAAAGTCGATATTTTCATACCACAGTTGTCAGGCCAAAAGCACAAGCTGCTCCTGTCCCAAGACCAGTGCCACTTTCCAAGTTGACCGACAGCTTTTTAGATGGGACGAGCAGTGTCTACCTTGAGGAGCTCCAGCGAGCATGGGAACAAGACCCAAACAGTGTTGATGAGTCGTGGGATAATTTCTTCAGGAATTTTGTTGGACAAGCTGCCACGTCTCCCGGGATTTCAGGCCAGACGATTCAAGAGAGTATGCGTCTTCTGTTGCTCGTGAGAGCTTATCAGGTTAATGGTCATATGAAAGCAAAACTTGATCCATTAGATTTAGAAGCGAGGCAAATACCTGATGATTTGGATCCAGCATTATATGGGTTCACTGAAGCTGATCTTGATAGAGAGTTCTTCCTTGGTGTTTGGAAGATGTCTGGATTCTTGTCTGAGAATCGTCCTGTGCAAACTTTGAAGGCAATATTAACACGTCTTGAGCAGGCTTATTGTGGAAGCATTGGGTATGAGTACATGCATATTTCTGATCGTGATAAATGCAATTGGTTGAGAGAGCGGATTGAAACCCCAACATCTATGGAGTACAATCGTGAGCGACGGGAAGTTATTCTTGACCGACTGATGTGGAGCACTCAGTTTGAGAACTTCTTGGCTACGAAGTGGGCGGCAGCCAAGAGATTTGGCCTTGAAGGTTGTGAGACCTTGATTCCTGGCATGAAGGAAATGTTCGACAGGGCAGCAGATCTTGGAGTTGAGAGCATAGTCATTGGGATGCCACATAGAGGAAGATTAAATGTTTTGGGTAATGTTGTTAGAAAGCCACTAAAACAGATCTTCAGTGAGTTTAGCGGTGGTATAAAACCTGGGGATGATGCTGGTTATGTTGGAACTGGTGATGTCAAGTATCACTTGGGAACTTCTTATGATCGGCCTACTCGGGGTGGGAAAAGAATTCATCTATCTTTGGTTGCAAATCCAAGTCACTTGGAAGCTGTTAATCCAGTTGTTATTGGAAAAACTAGAGCAAAGCAATATTATACGAATGACGAGGATAGAACAAAGAGCATGGGCATTTTGCTCCATGGTGATGGTAGTTTTGCAGGCCAAGGTGTTGTCTATGAGACATTGCATCTGAGTGCTCTTCCGAATTACACAACCGGAGGGACCATTCACATTGTGGTGAATAATCAAGTGGCGTTCACTACTGATCCAACAGCTGGAAGGTCATCTCAGTACTGTACTGACGTTGCAAAGGCTTTGGATATTCCAATTTTCCATGTCAATGGTGATGACGTTGAGGCTGTTGCTCATGTGTGTGAACTTGCTGCAGAATGGCGCCAGAAATTCCATGCTGATGTTGTGGTTGATATTGTCTGTTATCGTCGATTTGGACACAATGAAATTGATGAACCATCCTTCACCCAGCCTAAAATGTATAAGGTTAGTTCAATTTAAGTTTATGTTTCTTTATTGATTACTATTACTATATTTAGAGTTTTAGATTCGGGGCACAAGTCACTCTGTTCACCTTCCTACTGCAAATTGTGACCAAGTGCGATAGAAATTCATTTATGTTCCCACTGGAATCGGAGATCTTCTTATCTTCTGTATGAAAACACTGATATGTTTGTCGTTCTATGTCTTGCAATAGATCATCAGAAATCATCCTTCTTCATTGGAGATCTATCAAAACAAACTCCTAAATTCCGGTCAGGTGGCAAAAGATGGTGTGGAAAAGATACATAATAAGATCAATAGAATCCTTAATGAAGAGTTCATTGCTAGTAAAGACTATGTGCCTCAAAAAAGAGACTGGCTTTCTGCTTTTTGGTCTGGTTTTAAGTCTCCTTCACAGCTTTCACGTGTTCGAAACACCGGGTATGCTTTGAACTTAAATGGTTTATTTTTAAGCTTGAACCATGTGACTCAAGATAGGTGCTATTCTGCAGTGTCAAACCTGAGATTTTGACGAATGTCGGGAAAGCAATCACTACGTTTCCAGATGGTTTTAAGCCTCACAGAGCACTAAAAAGGGTTTTTGATGACCGTCGAAAGATGATTGAGACAGGTGAGGGTGTCGACTGGGCTGTTGGAGAAGCACTTGCTTTTGCAACATTGCTTGTGGAAGGTAATCATGTTAGGTTGAGTGGTCAGGATGTTGAGAGAGGTACTTTCAGTCACAGACATTCTGTTATTCATGATCAGGAGACAGGGGCACAGTACTGTCCTCTTGATCATGTTATGATGAACCAAAATGAAGAGATGTTCACTGTGAGCAACAGGTATATTCTAATAGCTGTTTTATTTGTAATCCTGTTTATGAGGTTGCATTCTTGTGCTTAGCCTTTGTGTATTCCGGCTTTCCATGTGTATTTTTTCTAATCGTTGGGATATTCAGTTTCCGGTTGATTTCTGCTGAATGATGGTAGTTGCTGTGGCATATAGTCTGTTGGCTGAGTAAATTCACTTCCAATTGCCTGTCAGAATATGTTTAACTTGATTCTTGATTTTGTGAGTGAAAGCTTTTCTTTTGAAGAACTTGATCAATCTACTCAAAAGTTCACATTTGATATCCAGCTCCATTTTAGGAGCACACTTGTCTCCTTCGTTTACCGAATCAACAGAAATGTGTTTCTTTCTGAGCTAGTCACTCATGTCTGTCTTACGTCCCTTGTCTTGGTTTCAAGAGTATGATTAAGTTTCAATAAGTCTGTTGAGCAAGTTTTGAAGAGTTATTATGCTTTTGGAGTGGATTTTTTTCTCTGGAATATAGTTATTTATTAACAATATCTATTTATCTAATATAAGAGCCTTAAGATCAACATATAACTATGTTTGCTCTTGTATTTCTATGCAGCTCCCTTTCAGAGTTTGGTGTTTTGGGATTTGAATTGGGTTATTCAATGGAAAATCCAAATTCGTTGGTAATTTGGGAAGCTCAGTTTGGTGATTTTGCTAATGGAGCTCAAGTAATATTTGACCAGTTTGTGAGCAGTGGAGAAGCGAAATGGTTGCGCCAGACTGGATTGGTTGTGCTTTTGCCACATGGTTATGATGGTCAGGGCCCTGAGCATTCAAGTGGACGTTTGGAACGTTTCCTCCAGGTGCATCAGCTGTTCTTCTCACTAGTAGAAAGCAGAACTTTCTAACAGTTAGGAAGTTTCACTTAGCATTTTGGCTAAGGAGCATTGGCTAGTCATGAATATGAATATGATATGACATGGTTGAAAGAAAATATAAGATTCAAGAGGTTGGAACCATGTGAAATTTAATGAATGGAATTGTGCTTAGAAGTGTGCTACTCAGTGCTAGGTTAAATAGAATATAAGGTCCAATTTATGTTGTACAGTGAAGTAAATATTGAAATGGGCCTGGTTTAATCACACGATACAAGAGTTTATAATATAGTTTTCAATTCATGTACTGAATACTTCAAACAGTTTCCTAAAGGGTCTTGTCTTGTAATGTCCCGTCTTCCTTTAGAGTCCTGTATCTTCTACTTTTAGGTTTATGAGTTGTGTTCATCTGATTGCTTCAACAAAGTATATCACCTTTGTATTTTGCTCAATTTAATGAGATGCTTTTCCACGACAGATGAGTGATGACAACCCGTTTGTTATCCCGGAGATGGAACCTACACTAAGGAAGCAGATTCAGGAATGTAATTGGCAGGTGGTGAACGTAACAACTCCAGCAAATTATTTCCATGTTTTGCGGCGTCAAGTAAGTGCAACTGCAAGCTTGTTTAAATTTTTGAAATTTTCTGCTTCTTTGTTTCTCATGTGTAACTGCTTCTCAGATTCACAGAGATTTCCGTAAGCCTCTCATTGTGATGGCCCCAAAGAACTTGCTTCGTCACAAGAGCTGCAAGTCAAATCTATCCGAGTTCGACGATGTCCAAGGTCATCCAGGTTTTGACAAACAAGGTACCAGGTTTAAGCGTCTGATAAAAGATCAGAATGATCACTCGGATTTTGAAGAGGGTATCAGACGGCTGGTCCTTTGCTCAGGAAAGGTGTGTAGCACACTCTTATCTTTTGATAATCCCATTTTCATGATCATGTTCATCCTAAGTTTTTGACATGCAATTATAAACACATTACTGATACATACGATGAGTTAAAAAATTTTCTTTTGATGATGACATGCTGTAGTGCTCTCCTTTCTCACTCTGCAGATACAAACATCTTTAGATGCAATATAACACGTTTCTTTGTCACTCGGATAATGTAAAACATGAATACATGATATCATTAAAGAACGATAACACTTTTCATGCCTGTAATGCAGATCTATTATGAGC
>JAJJBR010002808.1:0-15871 GCA_022817965.1 Solanum lycopersicoides
AAGTAGTACAGTATATGGAGCTAAAGATAATTGGTGTACTTATCAATAATCGAAACCTAAAAAATGAACCTCACGATTCAATGAGAACAAAATTGTCAATATATAATCTATAACCAAAGTAGCCCTCGACAAGCAGTTCATATAACATCATTCTAATGGCAAAACCATAGCCTCATCTTCAATGGTGAAATCTAAACAAGTGGCAATAAGAAGGAAAATTCAGAAGGCAGGAGAAGATGAGAGAAGAGAAAACTTAATTCGTTAGTGATATTGTATTTAAGAGACAATTCCTTTGTCACCTTCCTCGCACTACTTGTCCATTTTCATATGTGAAAAATCAAACTGCAATTTTCAACCCAAAGACAGAGATGCTTCTAAAAGATTTCTATTGGATTATTAAAGCTCAAACATGTTCACACAACCCCTTGTTTTCTTTACAGATTTAATAGGTTTCTTCAATTTTAAGGCCTTACTTCTGATCGTGTGAACATTAGTTTGAACTTAAGAATTCAGCTATCCAGTATCTATCAAAAGTGGTCGGATCCCTCATTTTCCCCCTTTATTTTAGCTGTGATCTTCCCAAGACCAAGAAAATGACTCGAATGTAAAACATATTACAACTTTAGGGTCATTGCCAAGGATTGAGAATGTAATGTCGTTAACCAAATAAGATTTTAGTCAAACTTTAAACTTTAAGAAATTATCTGTCCAATATCTATACATGGTGTTTATTTACCTTGAGAAAGCACACGATAGAGCATCACAAGAAGTCTTTTGGTGGTTGTTGGAGAAAAAATGAATTCATATTAACATATGTATGTCATTAAGGACATGTATGAAGAGCTAACACTAGTGTAAGATAGTGGTAGGAAAAATAAATGAGTTTTCCGTAATTGGGGGTCTATACCACAGATCAGCATTCAGGCTGTACTTGTTTATTCTAATTATAGATGATCTAACTGAACATATGTCACATGGTAGTATGCTCTTTATAAGCGATATTGTGTTAATTGACGAATCTAGCAAAGACGTCAACCAAAAGCTCGAAACATGGAGAAATACTCTGTAGGTGAAAAAACCACAGTGATTTAAGGAGTTAAAAGCAATGAGATGGAAAAGAAATCATATGGAATGAAGTATCAAAATACCTAGAAGTAATTATACCACAGATCAGCATTCAGGCTGTACTTGTTTATTCTAATTATAGATGAACTAGCCAAACATATGTCACATGGCAGTATGCTCTTTATTAGGATATTGTGTTAATTGACGAATCTAGCAAAGACGTCAACCAAAAGCTCAAACCATGAGAAATACTCTATAGGTGAAAAAACCACAGTGATTTAAGGAGTTAAAAGCGATGAGATACAAAAAAAAAATCATTATGGAATGAAGTATAAAAGTACCTAGAATCTCTTGGAGCCCATGAGACACAGAGAAATAGGACACGATAGAATAAAAGAATAGATATCGGGGATACCAATTAGTTGGCTTAAGTTTTTTCATCAAAACGACAAGTTGGATAAACCATAAAGTTTAACCATGTTGATAAATTTACTATAAGACTATTTTTAGATAGGACCTTTTGTACTATAAGTCTATTTTTAGCCTTGTTAAAGATTTGTATATCAATAGAAAAAGTAAAAAATTTCCTAGTGTTAAAGAAACTAAATTTTTAAATATTGAATCGAGATAGCTTTAAATGAGGCGACATGAACAATAAGGATTCATATAGCTAACAGTCAAGTGCCAACTAGTTTAAGAATGAGGCATAGTTATTGCCTAAATGCCATATCTAAATTTTCATTTTAAGATAATAAAGGAACAAGACATGCTTTTCCTTTTCTCTTTCTTCTTTTTTTTATGAATTAAAAAGGAACGATACAATGAGATCTTTAACCAAAGCAGAATGAAAAGATAGCAGTGTAGCACCAAATGAAATGCAAACAAGTAGCTGAAATCCTTCAAGAGAAAGAGTGAGACTACAACATTGGGACAGGTACAGTTTGTCTCATATCAAATATGAATTCCTATTAAAAGATATAATTTTTACCTTATAATTCAGTTAGATTTCTTATAGTATAATCTCTCTCTTTTTTTGCAACAAAAATAAGGACAATATAATCTAGTATTTTTAGCTAAAGAACACTTTGTCCCATGTGTTACTCTCGCTTCTCCATATCCGAGCAGCAATGCCAACAATAGGGAGGTAGATTAAAATGCAGGTACACTTAACTTCACTCACTTCATTACCTAATACAACACTAATTCTTTTTTCCCAAAAAACAGCAAAACTTCAGGTATTAACATTCTATAAATAAACATCTAAATTACACAACATGTGTTCTCACTAACATGGAAATTAAACTCAAAACAGAAGGAACTCAATTAGTATTTTCATACTTTCACGAATCTTCTGATCGAATTAATTGCTATTTCCAAACGACCAAGTCATAATGAGATCAAAACTGATGCTTCCTTGGCCGTGTGGAAGAGCATTATGTCATTCCTACAAGTGATGACCCACTCAATATTTCTATGCACAGACTTAGGAGATCAAATATAATATGTTTCTTTCCATTCCTCGTGAGCCATTTATTTCTCCGAAACTAAACAAGAGATTAAATTCATCTTCCTACTCTTCCCTAATATGTCAACAATGTTACACCATTGGGATACTTCGAATAAGCTTGAGTCTGGTTTGACCTAAATAATTGCAGCACAAGATGAGCATATTAATTCCCCCTAAAATTGATATGATTAAGAGTTCCAACAGCAAAATCCAACCTACCAACACAGCAAATGATTCCACAAAAATTAATTGTGCACCTACCAAAACATGGCCAGACTCAATACTTACCATCCACAAATTCCAATTACCAATGACAATTTTTCCCTTTTAGATATTAAAGTACGAGTTATTACTTAAGAAATTAAAAATGGAACCACAAAACAGAAACCTAGTTTTAAAAAATAAAAAGTTCAAGTCACCATCATAAGATTCCTCTTAAATTAATACTTTGAGAACCATGAAACAACAATTACCCACTAATTAATACACCTAATAGCACACTTAAACTCAAAATCAAAAATTGAAAGTATAAACTCTAATTTGAATCACAATTATTTTAATCAAAATTTTAATTAAGACTCTTCACTTGACAAAAAGGTGCAGAAGTAAGCGAACCTGTAAGAGACATCTCTTCTAGAAGAACCAAAAGAGGGATTTTGATGATAATTCAAATACCCACTTGAAGTTTCCATCAATGCACCGAAAAAATACAAGCGATTAGCAATGGTGGAGAAACTAAGAAAGGTGGTGTTGGTGCTGACTCACTACTCAACGGCTAAGTGTTTTTAAGTTAAAGTCGGACGTCACACCGGAGTTAGTGCCGTACGCCGGAAGTCTAGCCGGAGAAAGGAGGAGGAGAGACGGAGAAAATGATGGGAAAATAGGAAGGGTTTAAGCGTTAGAGTAATTTGATCGAATCCGACATCATGTTGTTGAACATGGGGAGGTGGGGGGTGGCTCCCACAAATTAATAATTTATTATGTTGAATTACTAGCAAATTAAAAATAAAAAATTAAAGAAATTATTTGGTATTATATCTTTCTTTTATAAAATACGATTATTAGATAATTCTAAATTTACTGGCTCAACTAATAAGTTTTGTATCCCATAAAATTAGAATCAAATCAACAACATATGATCCTATTTCCCACTAATAAATCAGCGTCTTCATATATTATTTAAATTTTTATTAGGTATTTGTGTTTTAAATATTATAGCTTGATTGTAATGTTGTCATTTTTAATGATATGATTTTTTTTAATTTTTTATTTACTTATGCTGGTGACTGAAAGATTTGTGTTTGTGTTTCGTCTATAAATGCATGAATCTTTGTCAATTACATAACGTACTCAATCAGCTATGTTATCATTTAGGTCTTGATCCTACTGATCTAGAACGTATGTTTCATTCTTTTTCCTTCTGAATTGACTTTAAGATCCTACATTTAAATTAATTTTTAAATTTATAATAAATAAATGTTTTGAACCAAAAGTTTCTCTATTTTAAAGTTAAATTCATAAATAAAGCATTTAATTAAAGATGAAAAATAATTATTTTTATCCTACTCGCTTTTGGTGGTGATATTTCAAGAAGAGATGCAAGATTTCCTCTCTTTTATTTTTTCGTTTCAAAAAATTATAAAGAAAAATAAATATAGCGAATACTTTCTCCGTCCGGTATTATTTGTCATGGTTTCTATTTTTAGAGTCAAACTATAAAAACTTTGACTAACATTTTAAGATGTATTTTTTCATCATATTAATATGCAAAAAATTGTAATTTATAATACTTTTCATATAGTTTTAGAATATCTAATTTTTTATTTAAAATATCGAATTAATATAATCTAATTTACCTTTGAAAATTAGTCAAATTGACTTTCGATAAGCGCAACATGACAAACAATTCTGAACGGAGGGAGTACTTGTTTAGTTATCTCAAAATCTACATCAAATTAATTTAAATTAATACGAATATATGATTAAGATGCTAAGTAATTAATAAAGTGAAAGTTATAATTAAGTAGTTATATTTAAGTAATTATTTAACATGCATTATTTACATTAATTTAATATAAATACCACATGCATATAAGCTTTTATGAAAAGAAAGTTATGAATATAAGGAAAATAATAGCTAATGGTCATGACTTGGTCATAACTCATTCTCATGATTTTACTCTACATATAATTTAGTGTTGGTTGTCAATTTGATTTGGTATTAGATCTAGACTAGAAAACAAATAAAGTAGTCATTTATTGAATTATTCTTTTTACTTTATATAGTAAAAGCAAATATAAAAGAATAGTATCATAGGTCAATGTCAACGTATATAATACGGCTATAAGTTATAAGAGGAAAAAAGTGTCTTTTTTTCTCCTATAATCATTTTCCGTTACAACTTTTTCTATTCATATTTCTGCTTGGAAGTTGTTTAGTTAACAATCATTAAATGCTATTAATCCACGTGGGTCTGATTATGATAAATTAATACTTATTTATATTGAGTGATTATACTCTATTATAAGACACCTTTCATATAAAAATTTATAATTGAATCATATATTCTTGATATTCATTTTAAATCACGACTAATTTAATTTCAAATAATTTCTTTACCTTTTATGAGATGCATGTTTTGAAAGGGCAATGCAAAAGGGGTCGCTATACAATAGCGTAATTAAAAGACCCCCTATGAAAAAAAAATCACAAAATATGAAATATGTACTTTATCAATTCATCATAATCTCTTTGATAATAAATATATCTAGTGTATCACTTACATGGTTAAATTAAGTCCACCCAAGCTATAATTGGTGTGTGATTTTATGATTGCTCAAATATTTACATATATTCCTTTTTCTGATTTTGCTCATTATATAGCCCCCACCATAAAATCATTATAACTTTCTCTTATACATCATCATGCTAAACTTTTAATGAAGAATATTTGGGTGGGAAAAAAAAGTGATAAAAGACAAATATCACTGGAATCCAATAAAAGCTAGCGTTGTTCATCATATATTATAACCAAATTTAGCACATTCCAAAATTATTATTAAATCCAAAAGTACTTTTTTCTCATAAAACTCGAAAATCCTAATTTCACCTTTGCAATGCATGCAAAAATTATCTTCATTAGACGTTAAACTCCACAGCAGACTCAGGAGAAGGTGTGCCACAATAACCACGAAGAATATCAACTTCTTCAGCAGTAAAACCAACAGAACTTAGCATAGAAGGCCAACAATTATAAGTAATAGTCCTTATCGCTCTACAACAATCTTTTCCTAAGTAAGATTCACCATTGAAGAAGAAGAGTATGATCTCATTCGTGCACGATTTCAACTCAAATAACGCGTTCCAACACACTGGCATGCTAGCTTCTCCTCCATCTCCCCCTTCTAGTACTTGAAGTCTAGCAGCAATACCTTGTCCTGGTTTAATTTTGGACATGTTGGTTGCTATAGTAGTAGTTATTATAAGCCATGAGACTAGTAGTATTATTGAAAGTTTTAAAGGTGTCATATTGGATTTTTCTTTTTTTAGAGAAATATTGAAAATATAGTATATAGTACGTGGAATATAATGGGAAATATGATTTTTTGGAGATGGTTATTTATAGGTGTACATAGAGTTGTCATAGAGACTAATGTAACGGATGTAAAGTTGAAGAGGCAGAATATTAATTAAGAATTAAATTGGTAAATTAACTTTAATCATAGTAATTAGTTTAAAGTTTATGATTTCAGTTAAAAATTATGTGTATGGAATGTGAAAAGTTGTAAACCTAATCAAAGTATTTTATTTTTATTTTGTTTGGTAGAAATATTACTAATTAATTAAGGGTGAATTACTTTGAAAAGGAATCGGCTTCATCATACAACTATGACGAAAAAAGATTATGAATTTTTCATCACCAATAAAAGCTACCTAATCAAATACCTAACGTACTTATTTTAGACTGATGATGAATATCTCCGACTATATATTATATAATTAGAATACACAAAACCTAATTTGATACTCCACCAATGATAGATTTTAACCACAAATTAATTAATTTTTCATAAAATTTAATAATTTTAACTTCATTTGTGTATTTCTTGTTTTAAAAGAACATTATTAATATAAAATAATAATTTAATTGTGATACTAGTCGAGTACTCGTTGTATTATCTTTAAATTCAGAATTATAAATCAAGAAACTATAATAAAAAAAACATTTGCTTCATTTATTGAGATTTATTTCAATTCATGGCCTATGTGTTATTTGATTCTTTTCACCTTTCCTTCACTATATTACTTCACCAATTGATCAACCATTAGAGCCGTCAATATGGGATAGGTCTGTTGCGCCGGCCTAATCTAATCCGGGATTTTAATGGGATTGGGCTAAGATTTTTAAGCCAATTTAAGAAAAAGGTTTTTTAGGTCGGCCTGAATAAACCAGCTGATTTGTGGGGCTTGAGAAATATCGATAGTGCCAGCTCGTGGGCTAATAAAAATTAATTAAAAATATATTAAATATTAAAATTTAAATTAAAGAGAGTCCAAACTCAACAATTAGGTTAATATTTCTATTTAGATATTTATATTTTTACTTGAAAAAAAAACATAATAAAAATTATGAAGATAATTTTATTTGTGGATTTGATTAACAAGTACTAACATTAATATCATGTAATAGTGTTTTGTCGATACTTATAATAATATTTTAAAATTATAATTTATAATTTAATTTAATAATTATAAAAAAGTATAATTTTTAAAAGGGATAATTGTATATAATAGCAAACTAATAACCTAAAATAAATGGAGTAGCTAGGGTTTGATTAAATTGTGCTCCATAGCAACGTTTGCCAAAATTTGCCAGTCCCCTCTCTCCCAAATATCTCGCTCGCCACTCTCCTCCAATCTCTCCCTCGCTTCCTCACTTTTTATACAAACACAAGTGTATAAAAATTGTTTCTATTTGTATAAAGCAGAGGAAATTGCATAAATACATATATTTTTGTTCCCCTCTCTCCCCTCTTCCAGATCTCGCTCGCCACTCTCCCAAATCTCGCTCGCCACCCTCGCCTTTCTCACTTATACAAACAGAAGCGAAATGTATAAATTGAGTTTCTGTTTGTATAAAGCGAGAGAAAATTATATATACACATGCAAGTACATATATTTTCGTCCTATACACTTATAATTATACAATAAAAATACTCCCCTGCCCAGTTTCTTTTGCCTTTCTCTCTTTCTCGTTTTATACAAATTCAAATTGTATCTAATTTCTCTCTTTCTCGTTTTATACAATTTGATTCAATTGTATATTCCCTGCCCAAGTGTCTTTTGTCTTTCTCTCTTTCTCATTTTATACAAATTCAAATTGTATATAATCGTTCTATACACTTACAATCATACAATTCATTTTATACACTTCGTTTTTATACAATTCTCTGCCCAAGTGTCTTTCTCTTTCTCGTTTTATACACTTCGTTTTATACAATTCGCTTCAATTGTATATGTATAGCTAATTATACAGTTTCTATGTTTGCTATGGAGCGCAATTATGCAAACTTTTGCTATAGCATACAAATATGAATTTTTTATTTGCTATATGTGAAAGTTGCCCTTTTTAAAAAAGTAGGTTGGCCCGACAATCCTGTAGCCCACATACTCGTGGGTTGGGCCGACCGTTTTCTAACCCACACCAAAAATGGGTTAGTCCAGTCTGGCCCGTAAAATATCAAAGCATGTTGGGTTAGCCCGTATGTGATGGGCGAGCCCATATTGACAGTTCTATCAACCATAAGTATTTACCCTTGGATTCTGCTCTTTATAGCCAACCTGAGTATTTAGTTGATTTGAATGAACAATATGCGCTATAGCAAAAATTACATTTTAACGGCAATAAATATGCACATCAATACAGAGAGTATTAAAGTTTTACCGACATAGGCAAATGACAGAAATTACATACTTTTAAAGTAAAATTACCATTTGTCGCTTATAAGTTTATAATTACAGAAATCCTTCAAACTAATACAATAATATAAGTGATGATACATTTATCTGATGCACGAGATACATTATTCGTTAAGTAAGATACATTATATTTTATACATGATACAGTAATCTGATGCGCGAGATACATTAATCTGATGCACTGATACATTAATCTGATGCACAATAAATGAGGAATTTTGAGAATTTATAAAACTAATAGGGGATAATGGTAATAAGAGAACTTAAAGATGTGATTTCTGTCATTTTTTCTTTATAAAGAGAGCGAAAAATATACTAATCGTTGCTAGTAATTGTCACTAAATAAACATATTCACTAAAGATCATTTGGTGTAATGATGTCTTGAATTGGCCCAATGTGTAGATTGGATTTCGATCAGACCAAAAGAATGTGTTAACATCATTAAGGCCCAATAATACATCAAGACCAATATGCCACAATGCCCAAGAAATTAATAGAGTCTGTAAATTGTAATAACTAAAAGGGAGTTAAGTTTGACTTTTGTTGATAAAGCACATGAAAGAAGGTGGATTTACAATTTCTTAACAGAAGAACTATATATAGTGATGATATACATTAGTTGGGATTAAATCTTAATCATGTTAGTATATATGCTAATGTTCAACATTTATTTACAAGTCTTTAGTCATGCAGAGCCAATAGAAAATGCATAGAACTTCTAGTGTTAGAAAAATTAGTTTAAATGAAGCGACATGAATATAGTCGATGAGGACCGATAGTGTATCTGTGGACCCAAAGATGAGCCTAAAACCCAACTCATTGTAGAGGAGCCCAGCCCAGACCTTTGTCTGGTCATATAGAACCCACCTACCTAGGTTATATGTACAACTAGTACCAGAATGGAGCATATGGGCCTATAACTTAATTCCATTTCCAAATGTGGGCTCAAATGCCCTACCTACTACATAACTTAGCCCAACTAATAATCCTCTATAAAGTTGAATATCCCATTTGTGTGCCATACCAAACGACCCATTAATCATATATGGCTTAAAAGGAAGAAGGTTAGATAAGTGAAGAATTATTGGTGGGGGAAAAGGGGAAATAGGGGAGAAGAATATGACGTACGAAATTGAATCTTTACCAACAAAATAAAAGTTTAAATAGTTAATTAACTGAACTACTTAGTCTCCTCGTGACTTGATCTTGTTTTGATTTCTTCACTCTTTTTTTGCTAAAAAAGAATCCAAATATTTTAAGGAAAGAATAGAAGGAGGTGAATTATATCCTGGCTAAATCTCAAAATATTAATTCCTAAATAGTCTGTGTAGAATTGAAAAGGCGTAAGATGGGGTGACTTCAAAAAAGACGGTATTATTGTCATCACAAAGCTACAAAAAAAATTAAGATTTTTCTCATAAAAAATAAAACAATTCACTATTTTATTTGACCATGGTAAATCTAATGTAGCGTCAAGTAAAAAACTGCAATCATTCAGCATGTAAAAATGAAGTACATCTTATAGAATAAGAATATATTAATCAAACTCGGATCCATAAGTCTATATGAGTAAGGAGTGCAAAAAAATCGAGCAAAGCACATTAATTAGTTGTTATTTCTTTTTCTCCTTGGTCCATATATAGAGACATAATAGTGCCTATAATTTCATCACGAAACTAAGGACCTTTTGTTGGGTCTAGATCACCAACTAGTATAATACAATAGTTTAGTACATAACAAATACTACTATTAAAAGTATTTTATTTATTCATTGTGATCCTAACAGACAAGAAATGAATGTGATTGAAACTCAACTTGAAAGCTAGGGTTGGTTAGGTCATATTGAGAAATTACATCCAAAAATAATTTTTAAAAAAAAATAGAATTTAGCTATGACCAATGAGCTACTGCTTCTCGGTGCATCTATCCATCGCTAATTTGCTCGTAGCTCTAAAAATATCATTGTTAATTTGTCACGAAATAGAATTAGCGATAAATTTTAATATTTAGCTAAAAAATTAATCTATCGCTAAATAACTATATTTTTCAGTAGTGCAAATTCTTTTGACCTTTGCTTGTCTCATGGAAAACCTTCAACGTGAAACGCATAACATGTTAAATTTGAATTTGTGCATAAAACAAATAAGGTTAAAAGTTTGAGATTTTTGTAAATCCCCTATGTCGCTCTTATGCTAGTATCATGATTTATTATTTGAGCAAAAAAACATCCTAATTACGTGCCTTCACTTTACTTTACTTTTCGAAATTAGCTTCTATATTATTTCTCCAAATATTTAGATACAGAATTTCGGATATATAGGTGTAATTTTTTTAAATACATTGTATCAAGAGTGATTCACATGTATCTAAGATACATCAACATTTTCACTCGCCTCTATCCTATTTCCCTCTCCCTCTCCCAATGTATTTGTATTTCAAAATGTATCTTGATATATGAAATCTAATACAAAATTATTAATTAGTAAGATAATAAATAAATATTTCACTGTATATATATATATAAAGTAGAATTGTATTTATAACAGAAATATCGATGTAATTAGATAGTTTTTCCTATAATTTAGCTTGTATGAAAAAGGAAAAAGTTGGTTATGAGCCCATTTAAGCCCAATGATAGTGTTACAAAGTTAAGTAGCCCATTAAGCACTTCAATTACAATGTTTACTTTTGAGATAAAAGAGATTAGTTAGGAATAGGAATAGAAAAAACAAACACTACAAGAAAACTGTTAATTACATGGAGATTCTTATGAAAATTAACATGAAATTTGTAGGGAAATAAGATTCTTGCGTATTTTCATTCTATTACCCAGGAAAATGGAGAAAAATCCTTATGTAATTAACAGTTTTCTTATAATGAAAAAAGTATATAGTTCCACTTGGAGAAGCAGGAGGATAGATATTGTATGGATGAGTATGTTTGTGTTAATATAAAGGAAAACAAAGAATGATGGAGTATATCAAAATAAACATGACATGTGATGTAAAAGACAGCATAAGAGTTGCTGGCACAAGAGGACACAACAACATGTTCAACTCTTTGCACAGAGTTACTACTAATTACTCAACCATTCTCTTGAAATTCGAGACATCGGTGCAAAGAAACCCTGCTTATCAAAAAATAATGCCTCACAACCATATATATATATATATCCTTTGACCAAAAAAATATATTAAAATATAGGATGTATATCTAATATTTTTTCTATTTTTTTTTATGTTCGATTGCTATTGAAATATATGAGTTTGTTAAGAATGAAGAAAATGATATTAATAGTTTGTTCACGTCAAAACACTCTTTAATTTAATTTTTTACCCACCAACCAAACCTCGGGAAATAATCATCTTGAATAATATAATATTCATTCATTATAGTTATTTTTATGTATTAGCAAAAATAAATAAATCAATACCATCATATATATAACAAATATATCCATATTCTCTAGTGACATTGTTCAGCTTTTTCAGTAAAAATTCTTTGGTTTATCTGCTTTGGTTGTATTAGAGGAATAAATGGAGACTAAAATCGAGAATTTTGGTAATGGAATATTACCTAATTAAACAGAGGGCCAACCGTCTATATATTAAATATCAATTACATGTATGCCTTCTTATAATTGTTTTATTTGTTAAAGAAAGGATATATATCATATATAGAGGTAATTATGTAATTCTCACTAAATTTATAGTTTTAGTTTCAATTAATATTCTTATAAATACTCTTAAAGTTTCTATCGAGATTGAATCCAATAATAATTAATTAATATCAATAAAAAATTTAACATCTTTTTATTAATGAATATATTTATTATCATTTTAAATATATTTTTTTGATATATTGATAGTGCTATTAAAATGTATTCTTTCCCTTGATATCTTTTTCCTTTTTTTTTTTCATTTAAAAAGGGGGGGGGGGTCTTTCTCAAGTTGAAGCAACAAAAAATAATCATTGGAACATAACATTTACCAAGAAAATTAAGTTACCTTGATTTCTTCAAAATTTACCATGATATTTCTTAATGGATACTCATCATCATCACTTGTGTAGTTACCTTGATTTGTACAAAGTTTTAAAAAGGCTACATATATATAAATACCAAATGTCATACTTGTAGCCCTATGAGTATTTTATTAGCCTTAGTCATTTTGTTGTTTAGGTTGATCTCAATCCTCTACAATACCAGTCTTTTGATGATTACCACATGCATTTATTTTATTTGTATTGGAACTTGTGGACACTCACTCATTAGTAAAGGTTCCATCTCATGTAAATAAAAATCATATATTTAGTTGTTTATAGCAAATATTAATGTCATCCGACCTTAGCTCAGTTGGTAGAGCGGAGGACTGTAGTGGGAAAATCCCTCAGATAATCCTTAGGTCACTGGTTCGAATCCGGTAGGTCGGATTTTTTAAATTAATTTTTACTGATCTTCGCGAACTTTCTTTATTCGCTTTTACTTATCAATATTACATTTTGAACTTTTCTTATGAAATAATAAATAGAGTAAAAAAAAAGTACTTTTAGGCAAAAATAATTTGCTTCTTAGAACATGAACATAAATCCTAGCATATCACTAAAAGTTTAGATAAACTAGTGAAAAATTATGTTATCATAATTTATTAATTTGGTGTAACATTACTAATTGTGGGGCTATTAGTATTTTTTAGGTGGCCAACCAAATATCTTACGTACATTAACTTTTAGATTTTATAATTAATAATAATTATACTAATACAATGAATCAAAAGGACTTTTGATTTATAATCAGATGACAGATGGAAATGAAGAAATTGGTAAGTGATAAAGTTTGATGAGAAAAGTAATAAATGAGCTGTTTTTTTTACTAGTAGTCTTGTAGTACCCCTTTGCCTTGAAGGTGACCCTATGCCAACTGTCGGTGGCACATAATATAATACAAATACATTTAATTACAATTATATATTATATATAAAAATATATATATATATATATATGCACATTGTCCACACATGACTCACCTTGAGTGTCGGTAGATTCCTACTAATATTAATTAAAATATCTCCTCCGTTTTAATTTGTTTTTCTTATTTTAATTATACAAAGCTTAAGGTGAGAGACATTTTTTTTAACCGGATAAGAAAAGACAAATAAATTAAAATAAAGGAGAAGGCGAAGAACGAGACCTATTTACTATTACTACAAAATAAGTCCCCCACTAAATATATATTTCATATTTGCAAAGAAAGATTCACAATCTTGTTTTCCATATTCTTCATTTCTAATATTAGAAACTATCATCATCAAATAAGACTATTTGCTATTACTTTGAATGAGATTTTCTAAATTTCTCTCCACACATAAGATTTTCGTACAAAAACAAGAGGCCAAGAACAGAATATAAAAGTCTTTGTAGCAAAAAGGATAAAGAAAAAAAAGAAATATAAGAAAATGACTTGGAAATTAAACTAATATCTTGTATCATTCATTAGTTGTCAACTAGATGAAATAACATTGTCTGCATCAACTTATTTTTTGTTTAAGTTACTTTGTAGCCAGAAATTACTAATTGTATTGATTAGAATTTAAATCTGATATTACAGGAATGAAACTATTTTTACCAAGAAGTTTTTATATTTATAGAGCTTAAATTATATATATGCAACTTTATTAGTTGGAAAAATCTTAATTATTCTGTCACAATTAATTTATGTTAGTGCATGCACTAATTTAATATATGCATGATATATGTCATATTTCTTTTACTACTACTTTTATTAAATGCTTACTCCCTTCGTCTCATTTTCTTAACGTTTCTATATTTAGAAATATTTCTTATTTGTCATTTTAACCCAAATTCATGTATTTTATTCTTGTTTCTATTCCTTAATATGGTAAATTATTTATATAAACAGAAGTCCTACTCAGAGTCACTTCAGTTCGAAAAAATCATTATAGAGACTTTAATCTATAAAATACTTCCTTTATTAAAAACTATAAAGAACATTGTATTAAGTTAATAATAAATTGAATAAATGAAAACGGAAAAGAGAATGCAAAAAATTTCTATTATTATGTTAAAAAATAATTGTATGTATATGATTGTATCGAAAACATCTCACTTTGGATATACGTTTTTCTTGTTTTATTAAAGTTTTCCATCTCAGCAGCTTTCATTCTTATTATTTACGGCTCTAAATAAATATTAACAATTGTGGTAACAAACTTCTTACTTGAAACCAATGAACTTAAATTTATAAAAATTGATTATTATCTACATTTTTTGAATTAAAATAATGATTTGTTTTTGTACCTTTCATTGAAACCAAGAGTAGTTGTGAATGATCATGTGGCCAAAAAAAATAATTATTCCATGCTAGTAAATGGTCAAAAAAAATGATCTGGCCTCACAAAGATTTATCATTTATTAAATCTTTAATTCTTGGCGGTGTATTAATGATTATTTTATCCATCTGAGAAATTAAAAAAGCAACACTAATTACAGTTTTAATGTTTAATATTTTGGTCGTTTAGTTATTGCTGCTATTAATTATTCTGTTTGAGGACATACAGTAACTTCAGGCCGGAATCGTTTACCATCACTTGTTTTTTCTTTTAATAATATTGATACGTGTATTGTATAATTGTAATTAGTTGTTAATATGAAATATAATTATAGAATAATTGTCTTTAATTGCATATCAAACTTTTGTTAAAGGTTTCTATTTAGGAGTTATAGTATATCAATTACTTGAATCTTCTTTTGAAGTGTTCCTTAATTTGGAAATTATATATTTGAAAAGCTTTGAGAATAATATATTTGTGACATCTTGGTAGTGAAATCTCATGAAATGGAATAATTAAAGTTGAAAAAATGTCGGCACTTTAGATTTTTAATTTTCCCAAGAGAATCTGTTTAAAATCTGAAAAAAGTATCTGCTAGCTGTTTGTTTTAAAATGTTATTTGATTACTTGCTGAGAAGAAAAACCCAAGCGATAATTATTATTTGTATGTTTACATCTTATCAAATGTTATTTATTCCCCAATTTAGTTAGATAATATAGAGTAAGAAAGATATTTTTTTGAAAAGCATTAAACATGAATAAGTAAAATGATTGAAATAACGTATATGCAATGGACAGATAAAATTTATATATATTATATAATATAGCTTTTAAGAATTAATTCATAATTTTTAACGTGTTTTGGTTACTTATTCTCTACTTTTCAATTCTCAAATTGATAGTATCCGCAATATGTTTTCCGCTATTCATTTCATGTAAAAGCAACCAATAATGAAATTATTATACTGTAC
>JAJJBR010002809.1:0-35672 GCA_022817965.1 Solanum lycopersicoides
TATTGGGCATGTTAGAGAATATTGATTTAAGGGTGTTAGCCAATTTTTTTGTTGTATACACAAGTAACTTAAAATACAATCCAAGCTTGTTTAGAATTGTACCTGCAATGAAGACCTAAGCAATTTTTTTTTAGTGTCATCTTTAACACACATTAGGTACTAGGCATCCAAGTGTCAAGCCTAGGTACCATAGCACATATAATTTAAAATGATCATGTAGATTAAGCAGTGCCCAAGGACATAGTGAGGATCCTTGGAAAATAAGTGAACTTTCCAAGTGAAACTACAGAGTGCACGGTTAGGGAAAGTGCATGGCAACGCATGTGCAAACACATGTGCTACTGGCCGAGAGACCAAGCTCAACCGATTCGGTTAGAGCGGTTAGAGGGCAGGCACACGTCGTGTCAAGCCACGTGGGGCCGAGCTTCCTAACTAGTCCTAGGCTCTAACTAACTTAACTAACTATCTAACTAACCTAGTACTAACTAAAATGAACTAGCTAGTGTTTCCGACATCCTAAGACCTAATCGGGTGACACTAGCCGAGTAACTAACTAAAGAAACATCCTAGTACCTAACCTAGGATGGTCCAAAGGGGTTGATTATGGTCCTAACGACTTAGGGGTACTTTATTAATTACCCTAGGTCACTTAATTAATTAAATTAGCAACCTAATTAATTAATTTAATTGGTCAAAACCGAGACCCTTAGCAAATTTTCAGATTTTGGCTAAGTCAAATGCTCTCCTATTTTTAGTCAATTTAGGAGGGGCATTTTGGTAATTACCTAATTGAATTATTTAATTAAGTTACTTAGCCTAAGTTGAAATAGTCATATTCAGTTCCTAAGACTTAGACTCACATTTAACCAGTAGAAAACCTACGACTGAAAAACAGTGAGCAACGTAAGAAAAACCGTAGGAGATTTCAAAGCCGTTCTTCAAGGTTTTCGTGCAAAGAACTGGGTGATCGTCGTAGATTCAATTCTACAGTAAGGTATGGGTTTTATCTCTTGGATTCCTTTCCCCATGAGGATTTTTAAACGTTTTGAAATTCAAGAAATCAAAACTAGGGTTGTTCCCAATGAATCGATGTTCATATCCCTAGTTCTCCCTATTTCCGGTTCTAGTAGTATGTATAATGTAAATCTCGAGCATGTTGTTGGTATGTGGTGCTAACAGATCATTATGTGTAGGTTTCTGTGATTGATAATGTTGAAAGAGACCTATAGGTTAGATCCGTATGATTAGAGTATTACTTACATGAGATAAGAAATAATGTAATGCCTAATTGTGTTCGATAAGATGAAATTGTTATAAGTCGTTAATTGAATTGTTCGTATATGATAATCAATGGTTAAAAGTTGGCGTGCTTAACATGATGAGATTAATATTATTTATTTATGAAGTAATTGACTTGGCTAGTAATAATATCATGACAAGTGTTTATTGAAACTTTGATTTATGCCAACATATTGGCTAGCAAAACTATGTCCAAAATATTATTTCCAAAAAATGAACTAATAACATAGGGTATGCCAATCATTTGGACAAGTCCCAACATAACCTATCTAAATGAACATTGTGAACATAATAGAATATTGAGTAAGTCCTTATAACTGTCATAAAGAATGGTATAAGACTATGAATTAATGTTGAACAAGATAAGGTGAGTAATGAAACAAAAAAAAGTTTATGAGTTATGAAATTGATCAGAATGGGGTGTTAGAAAAACGTGATACAAGTCTCACTTACAACTAAGAAATTATGTCAAAAATACTCACATAAAAGGGTGTTAGAAACCGTGAGACAAGTCTCACTCGCACCATGATGATAATGTAAGAATTAAGGTCACATTAATCAAGTAAAGAAAGGGATAACCAGTCATCCATTGAGCTAAGCATACCTCATAATATAAGCCAGCTTCCATAATGTTTGAGTCAACTTTAAAAGTTGTAAAGTATAATAAATCTGAGCAAAGCCCCAATAGACTAGCAATGAGCTTGTGCCAGCACATGTAAGCCTCATGAGACGAGATCACCACCAAGGTGGATCAGGGTCTCCAAAGTCTCCAAGTCATTGAACTATGTTGCCAGCATAGGAACTAGATAGTGGATGAATCCACCTAAGAAAGCTAGGTAATATTCGGTTTCACTTTGGCCGGTGAACCACCTCTATTCTGTGTGGGGAAGACACTGGATTTCATGTTATCTCACATGATCTATATCAGTTAAATGCTAAAGATTTATTTATGAAAGTAAAAAATAAAGAAAGTAGCATGTTCAAAGTGAACAACAGATCAAACAAGAAGAAATGTAAGGTCAAAGTGAACTCAATAAGCAAGAGCATAAGAATATCAAATCATCAATGTTTGATAAGAATGATGTTTTAACAGTTATTGGTTTATGCCAATATTGGAGTATGAATATATGCCCCAACATATATATATTATGTAAATAATTAAAGAATGGGCATAGACAATAAATATTGGCTTATAAAGACTTCATGCCCAATTAAACCATAATGAGAACAACTTGTGAGTAGGGTAGCCAAATTATTTCCTTAGTGTTTTGGGTTACTTATTTGATTATGTGTAGGTATGGGACTACATTGAATCATTGCACTCGTAAGTAAAACATAGGATCAAAGGAGATCATTGAATTACACAACAGAAAGAAGAAAAGACTAAAAAATAAACTAAGGCTGGGAAAGAGAGCTCTCGGCCTAAGGGGAGCAAAATTATTAACTTTTGGTCGAGTTGTTCTAAATTTATGTTCATGATTCCAATGTCTTATGTTCATATAGAAAATGAGTTGTGTGCTCTAAATACATGAAAATATTTCATATTCATAGCATGATTCATAAATAACGAATTAGGAAAGTGAAGTGAAGTACTTTCCAGAACGGCATGTTGTTATAGGAAGAGCTTTCCTTGATCATGCATAGTCCTTATGTGTTTATGTGAATACACCCATACTTAATACAAGTGTGTAATAACCCCTATACTATTACTATTTTTATAGGGGCAGGTCCTTGAGAAGATTGAAGATTCGTCAAAGCAAATTGGATTAGCGTCTCTAGACTTTGGTAGGTCCTCTTGAGTTTGGGGATGCGTACGTTTATTATTCTAGCTTTAGTACATTAGACATAGCTAGTGGATGTTGTCCCTAGCGTTTCATTTCAAATATTTGTTCAAGCATTAATTTTAAGGGCGATTTGGCAAACTATTACTAAAATTATGATTCTTCATTTCAATTGTTTAATTTATTGAAAGATGGTTGCTTTATGTTGAGCTATTAGTATATCACTCTTATACAATTATATGAAGTCTATGTACACTTCAGTAAGTATTAAAAAGTTTTAAATTTTCCGCAAATTTAACTGTACGATTGTGATGAAAGCTAAAAAAAGCCTTGTCTGCGACCTCTGAGAGAATAACGACGCAGGTCTCATCTAGGGGTCTAGGATTCGGGTGTGACAAACTTGATACCAGAGCATGAGGTTAAATTACCTAGGAACTAAGGCTCAAAACAACCACGTTGCGTATTTTCTAGCTTATGGTTGTGAAGTGAACCATAATCATGACTTACAGACTAAGTGATGTTAAGAATCTTCCCTTCTTCTACTCTTTATCGTGCTGTGTAGAGTTTTGACATTTTGTGTCATGCAAGCATCTAACTTCCTTCTTGTGTGTGCGTGTTGAAAAATGAACACAAGAATTAGGATGGCCGAGTGGTTTAAGGTGCCAGACTCAAGATCTGGTCTTCCCAAGAAGAGCAATGATAGAAATTCCCAGCGTGAAAGAAAGTCGTGTGGTAAATGTGGTCATTCACATGGATGTGAGTCAATGGTAGGTTCTAATGCCTGCTATGGGTGCGGTAAGAGTGGGAATATGGTCAGGGACTGCCCATATGTGAAGAATCAGGCCAAGGAAGATACTCAGCCTCGGCCAAATCCTAATACTACTGTTGTAGCTGAGCCTCCCAAGAGGAACAGGTTCTATGCTTTGAAAGGTAGAGAGGAGCAGGAGAAGTCAGCTGATGTGGTCACTGGTAACTTTCTTGTCTTTTCTTTTCCTGTGTATGCATTGTTAGATACAGAATCCACCTTGTCTTTTGTTACTCCTTTAGTAGCTAGTAAATTTAACTTGCTTCCTGAGATCTTGCATGAACCTTTTCTAGTTAGTACTCCCATAGGAGACAGCTTTAGGGCTGAAAGAGTATATAGAGATTTCCCAATAACTGTTCCTGATAGAGTTACCTATGCGGACCTAATAGAATTAACCATGCTTGACTTTGATATAATTTTGGGTATGGATTGGTTCCATAAACGCTATGCTACCATAGATTGTCGAAACAGGTTAGTAAGGTTTCAGTTCACTAATGAGTTAGAGCTAGAATGGGAAGGGCGTAGTTCAAATCCAACAGGCCAAATAGTTTCCCATCTTAAAGCCTATAAGATGTTATCTAAGGGGTATTTATACCACTTAGTCAGACTCAAAACTTACAACATGAAGTTCCTTCCATAGACTTTGTGTCCATAGTGAATGAGTTTCAAGATTTCTTTCCGGAGGATTTACCGGGAATCCCTCCTGAACGCGAAATTGACTTTGGTGTTGACTTAGATCCCAACACCAAACCAATTTATGTTCCTCCCTATAGGATGTCTCCAGCTGAACTCAAATAGTTGAAGTTGCAATTAAAAGATCTACTTGATCAGGGCTTCATCCAGCCGACCATATCCCCATGGGGTGCTCCAGTGTTGTTCGTTAAGAAAAAGGATGGAACTCTTCCAATGTGTATCAATTATCGGCAACTCAACAAAGTCACTATAAAGAACAAATACCCTCTTCTCAGAATTGATGATCTATTTGATCATCTCCAATGTTCAAGTTTCTTTTCTAAAATAGATCTTCGGTCAGGGTATCACCAGCTTAGAGTGAGACAAGAGGACGTTCCTAAGACTGCCTTCCGTACTAGGTATGGTCATTACGAGTTTCTTGTCATGTCATTTGGTCTCACTAACGCACCAGCCACGTTTATGGACCTTATGAATAGAGTCTTCCGTGAATACCTTGATTCTTTTGTCATTGTATTCATATATGACATCCTCATATACTCTAAGACCAGATAAGTGTAAGACCTCAAAAACGACCTCATATATGACATCCTAACATGTTGGTCTTGGTGTTATAAGGTCATAAATATGCTTAATATGTGGTATAGAGGCAGTAGCTAAAATATTAGAGGTGTTGGAAGTCAAACGTCAAGGGACGACTAAGACGTTTGATGACTAAGTCACCTAAAAGTCTCTTATGTGGTTTTATGTGTTTATGTGTGTTTAATGGTGTTTTAAGGTTTTTAATAGATTTTATATAGCATGTATAGGAAGTGGTTAAAGTTTCGTGAAGTTTGGAGGTCAAACGACCAAGAACGTCCAATGCATTCGAAAGATATGGCTTGAGTCGACCTTGTACGTCTAGGCGAGTTTCATTGCGTTTTATGTGTTATTTTTGGATGAAATTCATGTGAGAGTTGTTAAACCTATATATGATCATATTTGGGTTGGAAACGTCCGGGAAATTATCCCCAAGGACCATCGAAGGGTCCTTGAGGAAGGACACAAAACTGATGTGCAGGCAGTCCAAGACAGCCTTGGCGACGGAGCTGTCAACGGCCAGTAGTGGCTGTGACGCCCCGTCACAAGGGTCTCGTCATGGGGGCCTTGTCCAAGGGTGTATAGGGGACCCTTTTCAAGCTACTGTTGCTTGCAACGGAAAGCCATGACGCCCCGTTTCAGCCGTGACTCCCCGTCATGGGTAGGTCGTCATGGGTTGTTCCCTGCGTGCAGATTTTTCTGCCAAGTCAGGGGTGAATTAGTAAATTCACCCCACTTCCAAATAAGAGTTTAGGCGGTTTATTAAGGGTCTTATGGGTATTTTAATTAACTATATAAGTAGTTAACACCCTAAAGACTTCATTCTTCCAAATTGAAAATCCAAAACTCTTAGAAATATCCCCAAAACCTCCATTGAAGACTCCATTGAAGAGGCAGCTTGGTGAGGGGTTCTTGAGTGGAAATTCTTCATCAAATTAAAGTATTATCATCCTTTAGGTATGACTTTTGATCCTTGAAACTTATTTCATCAAGGAGCCCAATCCTCAAAATGTTTTACAAAGTTTTCTAAAGTGAATCGTCCAATTTCGGGATTCTACCATGTGTTCTTTCATAAATGATTTCTAAACAATGAATTATGATCTAATTGATATTGTATTGATGATTTCAACATAAATTACCTATGAACCCATGTGAATTGATGAACCCTAGTTTTGACTACTTATTGGGTTACTTGATATTAAGCTAATGTTGATGAATTGTTGTGTAGTTTCTTATGGGCTTTCTAATGATATAAGAATTGTATTCAATTGATATATAATTGATCTTAGATTTCTAAACCTATATTGAATTGAGGTAGATTCATTGAGTTTTATGGTTATTGCTTTGAATTATTGTTCATGGCCATGGGTAAGGGCCTTGTGATGTTGAATTGGTTGATTTAGCATTGAATTGAAGTGTGGATATGGGGATGAAGGTATGCTGCCCCGTTTTCCTTGATTTGATATTAATTATACTTTAATTCTATTGTGTTTTGTATGGTTCACTTATGGTGGCGGTGTTATGTGTTTTACTTGCAATTGATGTGGCCTAGTTGGCGTTACTTTATGCAATATTATGAGCATGACCTTATTGGTAATTACATTAAGTTATGTGGATATTTGTGTAGTTGATGACGTGAAGTATGGCATTATTTATCTACATGTGAAGTTATGTAGTCATGTATGTACTCTTCTAGTTATGTTGCCTTAAGTGATCATGTTAGACATTGACTTGACATTATGAATGTAGTGTTAGGTTAAGTCTTGGTTATTCCTACTTGAATTTATGAGTCTTTGTGGTGTATATTAATGATGTTATGATGATATATAGGATGAATTGAAGATGTTAGGTTGTTTTATAGGTGTTTCTAGAATGGCTTGTATTATGTGTTAAAAGTGAAGTATGTGATGTCTTGTCTTGGTTGACTTGTATCTCTTGCTTGATGTATATATGATTATGGATATGTGATGTCTTGATTTAGGGTGTTATAACTCTTAGTCTTGAATAAATAAATATAGGTGAGACCTTAATGATAAGAGGGTCATTTATGTGGAACCTTGAACTTAGTGGCGAGGTTATAAATTGTGAAGTAGTTAGCCGTAATGGTATCCTTCATGTGATGAGTGATGTACTTAAGGTTGATTGGCTGGAACGGCATCATATCATACCTTAGGGAAGTCTCTATGAGCTTCTTGTCGCCAAAGTGTGTTATGCCCTAGTGGACCTTGCTTTGGTAGGGTGAATATAAAGGGGGTCATGAACTAGATATGGGACCTATTTATATGAACCTTAATGTGAATTAATCTATGAGAACTAAGGCTAGCACCGAGTGAGCATGAGTAAGGGGAAAGTGGATTCAGTTAAAGAAGAGACTGAATGCTTATTACGCCCTTCATATTCCTTAACCATGTACCTACATGGGATGTGTCCAAGTTCTACCATTGGCAAGTAGAACAACCTCATCGGAGTAGGATAGAACTTCGGATTCCAAGTCTTGCTACCATGGTCTATGTCGGTTATTGCCTATTCTCATCATGTGGAATACCTATTAGCATTAGATAAGTGTATGAGGTTTAGGTGGTGGTATGGGACGCTATCTAGACATTGCACAATTGACTTGAAGGTGTTATGTGGAGTTCCTAGGTCTTGTCCAAGACCATTATGTGAGTGTCTTATGTGATGCTTTATGTGAGTGTCTTATGTGATGTATGAGTCTTAATGAACTAATGAACTAATGACCTATGTTAGTAACTATATAAATGAATGAGTACCTAATCTAAAGTTACTTAAGCATTCCTTAGCTAAAGTGTGAGGAGGGCATGAAAGGATGGTCTCTTCATGTCTTATCTTTGGAAGTCTTGAGGATGATTCTAGTTAGGGAAGTTGGTTAATCTTGTTGACATGATCTAAACCTTAGGAAGTCTTAACGACTATTTAGGTAATCTTGAAGAGGTCACTGCACTATGGACATTATCTTCTCGATTTACTTAAGTAGGTCTTTTGATAGTCTTTCAAAGGAGAATGTCTTCTAATCTAAGTGTAGGTGTGTTTAGTGAGAATGATTCTATTTGAGGTAGTCTATAGGATCTCTTGTGTGTGTGATAGAGATTGTATGGGCGGTCGCTCCACACTCACTCAAGTGAACTTTGGAAATCACCTTTGGTAGATGAATCTTACATAGATGTTTATGATTGTTTTCTAAGTATGTATGTGACTCATTGTAGGTAATCTTAAGGGTCGTTTAGGCACATCCAGAGAGGGTGTATGGGCGGTCTCTCTTTGTGTGACTTAAGTGAATCTTAGGATGACTTTAAGTGAGGGAATTACATGCTAGGAAGACTTAAAGTGAGGGATGAAGTGCTTCACTGTAACAGTGAATTAATTCACTATATAGTGAATATAGCTCACTGTAAAGTGAGTTCTTTAAATGGTATTTTCGGTTAATTGTTATCTTATTTGTTTCCTAATTGCTAAATGATGTTCTTATGTTTAAACTATGATTTCCAAATGAAAAGATCCATATTTCCAATAAAGTCCATTTTCATGATTTTTATGCATATAGCCATACTTAGTACATGTGGTTGTACTAATTTCATGCTTTATTTTCTATCTATAGCTCTTGGTAGGTGAAGAGCTTGTGAAGTGAAAACTTGGACTTAGAAGATCGTTCAAGAAGAAGTTGAAGTATGTCCTCAATTGACTCGAGTGGATATGTCTTTTATTGTTTTCTTTGAAGTATTGTAATAGACCATGTCTTTCTATTTTCGTATTGACGTATGGGCCGTGTCCCAAAGTACTCTTGTGTCTTAAGATGATGAGATTGAGACTTAGCATTTTTATTACTTTTATATGAAAGAGATTTTTAAAGACTATATTATGTTTTGGTGAAAAGTTTTTAATTCCGCACTACTTTTCACTATGTATATGCAATGAATGATATGAATGAGGCTTGTCTTAGAACTCTGACAGTTTGACGACGCCGGTCGCAATCCAAGATTGCACCCTACCTTCTAGGGTATGGTTTCGGGTTGTGACAATAAGAGCATGAACAACATTTGAGAATGACATTGCAAGTACTCATGGAACATCATATGTATGCAAAATTCAGCAAATGTGAGTTTTGGCTGAGATCAGTGACCTTTCTTGGTGATGTTGTGTCCGACAAGGGTGTAGAGGTCGATACAAAAAAATATTGAGGTAGTAAATAATTGTCCTAGACCCCTCACTCCTACAGATATTCGGAGTTCTTGGTTTAGGCTATTTACTATTGATTGTTTGTTGAGGGTTTTTCTGTAATTGTTGCTCCATTGACAAGGTTAACAAAGAAGAAGGCGAAGTTTGAGTGGTCTGAAACTTTTGAAAAGATCTTCAAAGAGCTCAAAGACCGACTCACTTCGGCCCTAGTTCCTTCATGACTGGAGTCTAGACCCTAGCCGAAACCGGCGTCGTTTACCTCTCAGATTTCGCAGACAAACCTACATACATCCTCATTATATCGTATAGTCGTATAGGTTAATTTTAGCGGAAAATTTAAAACTTTTTTTCGCTTTGAATTATACATAGACTTCATAGTAAGAATTGCATTATAACACATCAATTCACAACAACCACCTCATAATAAGATATTCAAATGAAGGAAATACTTCATAACTTCATTAATATAAAGTTGCCAAAATGGCACCAATGCAACGTCTGAAAATAAGTAAGAAAGAAATGCTAGTGGAACACCCTCCTCTAGCTCATGTCTACTTCTAGGCTAGAATATAAAAGATAAGCATCCACGAAAGCATGAGGGCCTACCAAGTCCGGATGAATGCTCCACGTCCGGATAGCTTCAACCTAGTCTCGTAAGCTCTAGCGTCCACCTGCACCTGCACCTAAAAGTAGAGGGTTGTATAGAATTAGTACACACTTGTACTAAGTATGGGTGTATGCAAGTACACACCAAGGACATGCATGATTAAGAAGAGCTATCTCCTAACGATATGAATTATGGGAAGCCAAGTCAGTTGGACTTGCCAAATCAGATTAGGAAAGTCATGCTATGAAAGTAACATGCATACTCATTCTTTTCATATTGCACACAGCACATAACATATTTCATTAAGTACATACATATATCACCTATTATTCGTTCATATGCCGCGAGACCTTGGAATTAAGTACTTAACATTAGGACTTCCGAAATGAGGGTTCGACATATGGGACCTCAACTAGGGATCCTTCTTTAGCAAACACAGAGTCTGCTTCATTCATTCATACGTACTACATTTTTCATTCATTTATATACCTAGGATGTTGTTTAGGACTCTCTTCGGGTTCACTGTGCAATGACCAAGAATGACCTAGTGTCATTACTTGAGTCTAGTTCACCTCTTGATTATCCTCTCCAAACACCTGTGGTATCATTCATTTCATTGTGTGCATTACATGAGGATGGCCTCATTCTTTCTTTGAGAACTTTAACTTTAACCGACATAGATCATGTGAGCTCATGAAATCCAGTGTCTACCCCACACCGAAAAGAGGTGGAATCACCGGCCAAAGTGAAATAAAACACGCTAACGTGTATAGGGAATTGAACCCTACTAGAACCTTATGTTGGCAGCATAGGTTCAAAGACTAGGAGATATAAGGAGACCCATACCCTCTTAAACGGACATTCTCATCTCATGAGATTTACACGAACCTCTGCCTTCCCGAAAGAAGGAATCGCGACTCATAGCTAGCCTATCGGTGCTCCGTATAAAGTTCTTTTGCATTCATCTCACACATCATAAAAGCAGGATTCTAGCATGAGGGCATCATTGCTTATTAGATGATTTCTCATCTCATCATTAGTATTAAGTGTGCATTAATCTCAATACTTTCATTAGAGTGTTTCGTCGAGACTGGTCCCTTTATTAGTTTTACACTCTCATAGGTGAGTAAGGTTTTTGGTAACACTTATTAAACTCATTTGAGATTGATCTCGTCTTTCATATTAGCCTCTTATCATGTTGTCACCATATTCATTAACTTTTGCATATTAACTCTTCATAATTACTCACCCCATTTCGTGAATGTTCATTTCATCATATGCCAATGCACTTGGCCTTTTAGTGTGTTTCACACTCTTACTTAACCCTCCTGGGTCACATCATTTGATCATATAAATCTTAGGTTCACCTACTTTTAACCGTACGCTGGACTTATGAACCCATACGTACAAGCCATGAGACTTCGTTCATAATTCGTCTGAGTGACTTATACTTACCCAAGATTATGTGATACAAGACTTATGCATCTTGTAAGTATGCAAAGGTCTCGATTTCAATTTCCTATAGGCAGCTTTCAATAAAAATTTATTCACGTAAGACTTATGCATCAATACGGAATTGGGCAAGGGAACCCGATTTCGAATCCCTTGAGCAACATTTAGTCTTATATTAAATTTTGATTTAAAATATTAGCTTGGGGACCCGAGATCGAATCCCAACGCGTACATTTTTTTTCTTTCTTTTCTTTCCTTGACTTTTCTGTTTTTGACCGAGAGGATGTGGGATCGATCCCCCACAACCTCATTTTACTTTTCTTTAATTATTCTCCTAATTTCCTCACCTATCCGAGATGTTTTGGGTTCTATCCCCACACACCTCATTTTATTTATTTTTCCCTCTTTCATTTCTTCACTTGAGCATTACCCAATTTAGAATCCCCCTTACCTCATTTTTATTATTGAATTTTCAGCACCTTACATATGGTGAGGTCTCGGGTTCAATCCCTGATGACCTCACACATTTTTTTTTTGAAAACCCAAATCCTCAATGCTGCCTATGCCGTCATGTTTTCAGTCCATTTTTCTCAACCTTTGTACGTTAGATTTTTATGGCAATTCGTTGGACATTTCGTACATTATTATATGCATTTTTCCAAGTAATTTTATACAAGAACACAGGGGTTTAACATGCCATTTTCATGCTCCAACCCGTGACCAAGAACCACGGCAACACCCCTTTGTACACTCACTTATCACATAGTTTCGAAAAAGCATACTTAATAATCACATAAATCCGAACATACATACATGAACATAATCATCACGAAAACACATTACATCCCTAAATTCTACCAGCAAACATACCCAACCTACAACAATCGATGGGAGCTAGTGACAGGGACATGCAACGGGGAAACATTCCTAGTTTTCAGAATAGATTTCGACTGAAATGTAGGGGTCTCTTGGGAAACGTACCAAGAGTAAGAAACCCATACCTTTTCTGTCATTTAATACTGTTTCAAAATTGATCCAATGCACTGCCAACTCCCACGAAATCAATGCCTCACCACCGAAACCTCAAGCACAACCCGTCGAGAAATTTGCTTTTCCTTTTCATTTTTAGACTAGTTTTTCTTTTGAGCTTTAGCGTTCAAGTTCTTCAAGAGTGATGAACTATTATTTTCTGTTCTTTTACTGAAAAAATAACGTGAGAAAGAGAGTGGAGAAACGTGAGAGTAAGTTTAGGAGTAGGAGTTTTAGGTGAAGACTTAGTCAAACTAGGACTACTTGTCATTTAAATTAAAAATCTGATTTTCTAAGGCTTAAGTGAGATGAATAACCTGCCCTTACTTAAATAATATAATTAAATACCAATTAATTCAACTTAATATTGCTTCAACCAAGGATCGAACCCGGGTGAAGCCTAACTCGCGAAATGGGTCAATCCGGGTCGACCCGACCCAAACCGTCCACTAATTTAATTAATTAATTACTTAATTAAATACTTAGGGTAATTACGATACTACCCTTACCCTGGAAAAGACCATTTTATCCCTAGACCTTCTAAACCTAAGATTACCCCTTTCAAGTCCGGTTAAGACTCATCCGGGTAAATCCTAATATTTGGGTGCCCTACATGGCTGGACCCAACCTTGCCTAGCTCAACTAACTCACCAAGTTTGTAGGCTTGGCTGGTGCATAGGTTCATAGGTATGGTTCCACGCGCATCAATCCGTGTGAACCCGGTCTAATATAGGCATTCTAGGTACGTTTAGGCATTACTTAGCATAGTCATTTTTGGGTTGTTACAAGTTCTCACATTGACGAGGAGTGGTGAAGGTTATGTGGTGTACTGTGATGCTTCCTGAGTAGGTTTGGGATGTATTCTTATGCAGGATGGTAAGGTTATTGCATATGCATCAAGACAGTTGAAAATCCACGAGAAGAATTACCCTACCCATGATCTTTAGTTAGTTGCTGTGGTGTTTGCGTTAAAACTTTAGAGACATTACTTATATGGTGTACATGTTGATGTATTTACTGACCATAAAACTCTTCAGTATGTTTTTACATAGAGAATTGAATCTTCGTCAGAGAACATGGCAAGAGTTGCTCAAGGATTATGACATGAGTGTTCACTAATACCCAGGTAAGGCCAATGTAGTGGCCATTGCTTTGAGCCGATTGAGCATGGGCAGTGTGTCTTATATCGATGATGAGAAGAAGGAGTTGGTTAAATAGGTAAACCAATTGGCTAGGTTAGGTGTACGGCTTGTAGGTACACCAAATGGGGGTGTTTCAGTTCTTTCCAGTTCTGAATCCTCATTTGTTGTAGATATTAAAACTAAGCAGCATCTCGACCTAGTACTTATGGAGTTGAAAGATTCAGTGTTGAGTAAGCTAAATGAATCATTCTCTCGAGGGGGGTATGGTGTGCTTAGATACCAGGGCAGATTGTACGTGCCAAATATTGATGATCTGAGACCTAATATTATTGCAGAGGCTCATGGCTCCAGGTATTCCATCCATACAGGATCCACAAAGATGTACCATGATCTCAAGGAGATCTATTGGTGGGAAGGTATGAAGCGAGATATCTCTAATTTTGTGGAGGAGTGCCCCAATTGACAACAGGTTAAGGCCGAACACCTTAAGCCTGGAGGTCTTACCCAGTCGATTGAAATCCCAACATGGAACTAGGAGGCTATTAATATGGACTTTGTGGTTGGTCTGCCCAGGACCGGTAAACTGCATGATTCCATTTGGGTCATTGTTGACAGGATGACTAAGTCTGCTCACTTCATTCCTGTGAAGTCTACTTAAAGAGCCAAAGATTATGCCAAGCTGTATATTAATGATATAGTGAGGTGGCATGGGATACCTTTATCTATGATTTCGGATAGGGGAGCCCAATTCACTTCTCACTTTTGGAGATCTTTCCAAAAGACCTTGGGTACACAAGTCAAACTCAAAACTGCTTTTCACCCTCAGACGGATGGACAAGAAGAGCGTACCATTCAGACCCTTGAAGACATGCTGAGAGAATTTGTTATTTACTTCAAGGGGTGTTGGGATGATCACTTGCCATTGATTGAGTTCTCTTATAATAATAGCTACCATTCCAATATTGGGATGGCACATTTTGAAGCATTGTATGGTAGGAGATGTAGGTCCCCAGTTGGGTGGTTTGAAGTAGGAGAGTCTGCCATCCTTGGCCCTGAGATCATACGTGAGGCAGTGGAAAAGGTGAGAATGATCAGGGATAGATTTGCTACTGCTTACAGTCGTAAAAAATCCTATGATGATAACAGAAAGAGGGCTTTTGAATTAGAGGTAGGTGATCAAGTCTACCTGAAGATATCACCCATGAAAGGGGTTATGAGGTTTGGTAATAAAGGGAAGTTAAGTTCGAGGTATATAGGTCCTTATGAGGTCCTACAGCGAGTAGGGAATGTTGCCTATAAACTGAAGTTACCAAATGACTTGGCTTCTGTTCATCTAGTGTTTCACGTTTCGATGCTTAAAAAGTGTCTAGGTGATCCAGCATCCATCCTACCTATTGAGGGGTTAGGAGTCGATGAGAACCTTTCTTATGAAGAGGTTATAGTTGAAATTTTAGATCGCCAAGTGAAGCGGCTGAGGAACAAAGAGGTTGCCACCGTAATGGTGTTATGGAGGAACCACCTTGTTGAGGAGGCAACATCGGAGGCCGAGACCGATATGAGATCCCGTTACCCTCACTTTTTCAGTTCTTGAGGTTAGATATACTCTTCCTAAGTCTGATTTTGTTTATGAAACTCTATGTCTTAGTGCATTAGTCGGTTTTGGTGTTTTAAGTCCATAACTGTGTGTTTTATACTTGCAATATATGGTTAATATGAGTTCATGCTTGCATTCATGTTGCTGTTTTTGTATAGCTTTGACATGATTTTTGTGTTGCATGAGTTGTGATGTGCATTACGTTAAAGTGAGATGAGAAGCAAGTTCCTCAATCTCAGAGATGAAGCTTCAGATAAGCTTTGAGTAATGTGCATCATCCAGAGTAAGTTATGAATCAGATATTCACAAAGAGTAAAGTTTCAAGTATATAAAATGTATTTTTTGAAAATACCTCTTTAATTCAAAATGATGTGTAGTGTCATTCGGGGACGAATATTCCTAAGGGGGGGGGGGATAATGTAACATTCCAGAAAATGTACTAGTTTAGTGAAGAGTCTATTAGTTTTAAGAATATGTATTGGGGTACATAGGCTTCCCAATGCCCAATATTGAGTAATATTGGGCATGTTAGAGAATTCGCTTAAGGGTGTTAGCCAAATTTTGTGTATACACAAGTAACTTAAAATACAATCCAAGGTTGTTTAGGAATTGTACCTGAAATGAGACCCTAAGCTAAACAATTTAGAGTCATCGTTAACACACATTAGGTACTAGACATCCAAGTGTCAAGCCTAGGTACCATAGCACATATCACTTAAAATGATCATGTAGATTAAGCAGTGCCCAAGGACATAGTGAGGATCCTTGGACAATAAGTGAACTTTCCAAGTGCAACTACAGAGTGCACGGTAGGGAAAGTGCACGGACACACATGTGCAAGCACATGTGCTACCGGCCAAGAGACCAAGCTCAACCGATTCGGTAAGAGTGGTAAGGGGGCATGCACGCGTCGAGTTAAGCCACGTGGGGCCGAGCTTCCTAACCAGTCCTAGGCTCTAACTAACTTAACTAACTAGCTAACTAACCTAGGACTAACTGAAATGAACTAGCTAGTGTGCCTGACATCCTAAGACCTAATCGGGTGACACTAGCCGAGCAACTAACTAAAGAAACATCCTAGTACCTAACCTAGGATGGTCCAAAGGGGTTGATTATGGTCCTAACGACTTAGGGGTACTTTATTAATTACCCTAGATTACTTAATTAATTAAATTAGCAACTTAATTAATTAATTTAATTGGTCAAAACAGAGACCCTTAGTAAATTTTCAGATTTTGGCTAAGACAAATGCTCTCTTATTTTTAGTCAATTTAGGAGGGGAATTTTGGTAATTACCTAATTAAATTATTTAATTAAGTTAATTAGCCTAAGTTGAATTAGTCATATTCAGTTCCTAAGACTTAGACTCACGTTTAACCAGTAGAAAACCTACGACTGAAAAACAGTGAGCAACGTAAGAAAAAACTTCGGCGATTTCAAGGCAGTTCTTCAAGGTTTTCGTGCAAAAAACAGGGTGATCGTCGTAGATTCTATTGTACAGTAAGGTATGGGTTTTCTCTCTTGGATTCTTTTACCCAGGAGGCTTTTCAAATGTTTTGAAATTTTAGAAACCGAAACTAGGGTTGTTCCCAATGAATCGATGTTCATCTCCCTAGTTCTCCCTATTTCCGGTTCTAAAAGTATGTATTCTGTAAATCTCGAGCATGTTGTTGGTATGTGGTGCTAACTGATCAATATGTGTAGGTTTATGTTATTGATAATGTTGAAAGAGACCTATAGGTTAGATCCGTATGATTAGAGTATTTCTAACATGAGATAAGAAATAATGTAATGCTTAATTGTGTTTGAGAAGATGAAATTGTTATAAGTCGTTCATTGAATTGTTCATATATGCTAATCAAAGGTTAAAAGTTTGCATGCTTAACATGATGAGATTACTATAATTTATTTATGAAGTAATTGACTTGGCTAGTAATAATATCATGACAAGTGTTTACTGAAAGTTTGATTTATGCCAACAAATCGGCTACTAAAACTATGTCCAAAATATTATTTCCAAACTATGAACTCATAACATAGGGTATGCCAATCATTGGTACAATTCCCAACATACCCTATCTAAATGAACATTGTGAACATAATAGCACATTGAGTAAGTCCTTATAACTCTCATAAAGAATGGTACAAGACTATCAATTAACGTTGAACAAGATAAGGTGAGTAATGAAATAACTAAAAGCTTATGAGTTAAGATATTTACCAGAATGAGGTGTTAGAAACACGTGAGACAAGTCTCACTTACACCAAAGCACTTAAGTCAAAAATACTCACATAAGAGGGTGTTAGAAACCGTGAGACCAGTCTCACTCGCACCATGATCATAATGTAAGAATTAAGTTTACATTCATCAAGTAAAGAAAGGGATGACCAGTCATCCATTGAGCTAAGCATACCTCATACTAGAAACCAGCTTCCATAATATTTGAGTCAACTCTAAAAGTTGTAAAGTATAATAAATCTGAGCTAAGCACCGATAGACTAGCAATGAGCTTATTACAGCACATGTAACCCTCATGAGACAAGATCACCACCCAGGTGGATCAGGGTCTCCAAAGTCTCCTAGTCTTTGAACTATGTTGCCAGCATAGGAACTAGCTAGTGGATGAATCCACTTAAGAAAGCTCGGTAGTATTCGGTTTCACATTGGCCGGTGAACCACCTCTTTTCAGTGTGGGGAAGACACTGGATTTCATGTTAGGTCACATGATCTACGTTGGTTAAATGCTCAAGAAAGTATTAAGTTTCACTTTAGTCGTGAACCACCTCTTTTTGGTGTGGGGAAGACACTGAATTTAGTTTCACTTTAGCCGGTGAACCAACTCTTTTCGGTGTGGGGAAGACACTAGATTTGGTTTCACTTTAGCCGGTGAACCACCTCTTTTTGGTGTGGGGAAGATACTGGATTCAATTTCACTTTAATCGGTGAACCACCACTTTTTAGTATGGGGAAGACACTGGATTTCATGTTAGCTCACATGATCTATACCAGTTAAAGTAGCATGTTCAAAGTGAACAGCTAATCAAAGAAGAAGAAATGTAAGTTCAAAGTGAACTAAGTAAGCAAGAGCTTAAGAATATCAAATCATCAATGTTTGATAAGAATGAAGTTTTAACAGCTATTGGTTTATGCCAATATTGGAGTGTGAATATATTCCCCAACATCTATATATTATGTAAATAATCAAAGAATGGGCATAACCAATAAAGATTGGCTTATAAAGATTTCATGCCCAATTTAACCATAATAAGAACAACTTGTGAGTAGGGTAGCCAAATTATTTTCTTAGTCTTTTAGATTACTTACTTGATTCATTATAGGTATGTGACTACAATGAATCATTGAACTCGTAAGTTAAACATAGGATCAAAGGAGATCATTGAACTACACAACAGAAAGAAGAAAAGACTAAAAAATAAACTAAGGCTGGGAAAGAGAGCTCTCGGCCTAAGGGGAGCAAAATTATTAACTTTTGCTTGAGTTGTTCTAAAATTATGTTCATGATTCCAAGTTCTTATGTTCTTATAGAAAATGAGTTGTGTTCTCTAAATGCATGAAAATATGTCATATTCATAGCATGATTCATAAATAACGAATTAGGAAAGTGAAGTGAAGTACATTCCAGAAATGACATGTTGTTATAGGAAGAGCTTTCCTTGATCATGCATAGTCCTTATGTGTTTATGTGCATACATACCATACTTAGTACAAGTGTGTACTAACCCCTATACTATTATTATTTTTATAGGTGCAGGTCCTTGAGAATATTGAAGACTCGTCGAAGCGGTTTGGATTAGCGTCTCCACACTTTTATAGGTCCTCTTGAGTTCGAGGATGCCTTTGTTTATTATTCTATCTTTAGTACATTAGACATAGCTAGTGGATGTTGACCCTAGCGTTTCATTTCGAACATTTGATCAAACGTTTGTATTAAGGCCGATTTGGCAAACTATTACTAAATTTATGATTCTTCATTTCAATTGTCTAATCTATTGATAGATGGTTACTATATGTTGAGCTATTAGTATATCACTTTTATGCAGTTATATGAAGTCTATGTACACTTCAGTAAGTATTAAAAAGTTTTAAAATTTCCGCAAATTTAGCTCTATGATTGTGATGAATGCTAAGAAGAGGCTCGTCTGCGACCTCTTAGAGGTTAACGACGCCGGTCTCATTTGGATCTAGGATCCGGGTGTAACATTAGGGTTTTGTTTTTTTAAGGTTTTTGGTTTAGAGTTTAATATTTGAGATTTAATATTAATGGTTTAGTGTTTAATGTTTGGGTTTTGGTATTTTGGGCTTGGGGTATAGGTTTATGGTAGGGTTAGGGTTAATGTTAGCTTTAGGGTTAGGGTTTATGTTGTTTTTTAGGTGTTAGGGTTTGGGGTTAAGGATTTAAGTGGTAATATCTATGGTTTATTATTTAATGTTAGGGTTTTGGTATTTTGGGCTTTGGGTTTAGGGTTTAGGGATTAGGGTTTAGGGTTAATGTTAGGGATAGTTAGGGTTAAGGTTTAGGTTTTTTTTTTAGGTTTTAGATTTTGGGGTTTAGGATTTTTTCTTTAAAATCTATGGTTTAGAGTTTAACGTTTGGATTTTGGTATTTTGGGCTTAGGATTTTGGGTAAATGGTTTAGGGTTAGGGTTAGGGGATGGGTTAAGGTTTAGGTTATTTTTAGGTTTTAGGGTTTATGGTTAAGGATTTGAGGTTTAAAATCTACGATTTAGTGTTTAACGTTTGGGTTTTCGTATTTTGCACTTAGTTTTTTTTTACTTAGGGTTTAGGGTCTAGGGTTTAGGGTTAGGGTTAGGGTTAGGGTTAGGGTTATATTAGGGTTAGGGAGTAGTTTTTTTTAGGTTTATGATTTAGGGTTTAGCATTTGAGGTTTAAAATCGATGGATTAGTAATTAATGATTGGGTTTTGGTATTATGGGATTAGGCTTTCGAGTTTTTGCTTTATGGTTAGGGTTAGGGTTAGTATTAGAGTTAGGGTTAGGGTTAGGATTTTTGATTTTTTTAGTTTTTTTGGTTTAGGGTTTAGGATTTGAGGATTAATATCAATGGTTTAGTGTTGAATCTTTGGGTTTTGGTATTTTGGGCTAGGGGTTTATGGTTTATGGTCGGGTTAGGGTTAGGGTTAATGTGAGGGTTAAGGTTAGGGTTTAGGTTATTTTTTAGGTTTTAGGGTTTGGGGTTAAGGATTTGAGTTGTAATATATATGATTTAGTGTTAAAGTTAGGGTTTTGGTATTTTGGGCTTTGGGTTTAGCGTTTAGGGTTTAGGGTTAGGGTTAAGGAAAGGGTTAGGGTTAGGGTTCCTATTACGGATATGGTTAGAGTTAGGGTTTAGTTTTTTTTTTAGGTTTTAGGTTTTGGGTTTTAGGATTTTTGTTTAAAATCTATGGTTTAGTTTTAATATTTGGGTTTTGGTATTTTGGGCTTGGGGTTTCCGTTTAATCGTTTAGCGTTAGAGTTAGGATAAAGGGTTAGGGTTTGGGTTAGGTCTAGGGTTAGGGTTAAATATTTTTCTTAGGTTTTAGGGTTTGTGGTTTAGAATTTGAGGTTTAAAATCAATGATTTAGTATTTAATGTTTGGATTTTCGTATATTCGATTTAGGGTTTTTTCAGGACTTACGGTTTAGGGTTTAGGGTTTAGGGTTAGGGTTAGGGTTCGGATTAGGGTTAGGGTGTTGGTCTTTTTTAGGTTTTATGGTTCATGGTTTAGCATTTGAGGTTTAAAATATAAGGTTTAGTATTTAATGTTTGGGTTTTTGTTTTTTGGGCTTAGAGTTTCAGGTTTATGGTTTATAGTTTGTGTCAATGTTAAGGTTAGAGTTAGGGTTAGGGTTAGTGATTTGTTTTTTTTTGGTTTTGGGGTTTAGGGTTTAGGATTTGAGGTTTAATATCAATGGTATAGTGTTTAATGTTTGGGTTTGGTATTTTGGGCTTGGGGTTTAGGGTTTATGGTAGGGTTAGAGTTAGGGTTAATGTTACGGTTAGTGTTAGGGTTTAGGTTGTTTTTTATGTTTCAGTGTTTGGAGTTAAGAATTTGAGTTGTAATATCTATTGTTTAATGTTTAATTTTAAGGTTTTCGTATTTTAGGCTTTTGGTTTAGGGTTTTGGGTTGTGGGTTAGGGTTATGATTAGGGTTCGTGCTAGGGATAGGGTAAGGTTAGGGTTTAGGTTTTCTTTTTAGGTTTTAGGTTTTGGGGTTTAGTACTTTTGGTTTAATATCTATGGTTAGTGTTTAATGTTTGAGTTTAGGTATTTTGGGCTTGGGGGTTTCAGATTAATTGTTTAGGGTTAGGGTTAGGGTTAAGGCTAGGGTTAGTTTTTTTTGGTTTTAGGGTTTGTGGTTTAGAATTTATGGTTAAAATCTAAGGTTTAGTGTTTAGTGTTTCGGTTTTCGTATTTTGGGCTTAGGTTTATGGTTTTATGGTTTAGGGTTAGGGTTAGGGTTAAGGTTAGGGTTAGTTTTTTTTTTTTTAGATTTTTGGAATTATGGTTTAGGATTTGAGGTTTAATATCAATGGTTAAGTGTTTAATGTTTGGGTTTTGTATTTTGGGCTAGGGGTTTAGGGTTTAGGTTTAACGTTAGGGTTTAGTGTTTTTTTTAGGTTTTAGGATTTGGGGTTAATGATTTTAGTTATAATATCTATAATTTATTGTTTAAATTTAGGTTTTTTTTATTTTGGGCTTTGGATTTAGGGTTAGGGTTAAGGATAGGGTTAGGTTTAGGGTTACGGTTAGGGATAGGGTTAGAGTTATTACGGTTTAGGTTTAGGTTTAATTTTTTTTATTTTTAGGTTTGGGGTTTACAATTTTTGGTTTAAATCTTTGGTTTAGTGTTTAATGCTTGGGTTTTGGTATTTTGGGTTTGGGTTTTGGATTAATGGTTTAGGGTTAGGGTTTAGGGTTAGGGTTAGGGTTAGGGTTTATGTTTTTTTTTATGTTTTAGGGTTTGTGGTTTAGGATTTGAGGTTTAAAATCTATGGTTTAGTGTTTAATGTTTGGGTTATCGTATTTTGGACATAAGGTTTTTTTTTGGACTTAGGGTTTTGGGTTTAGGGTTAGGGTTAGATTAGGGTTAGGGTGTAGGTTTTTTGTAGGTTTTATGTTTCAGGGTTTAGCTTTTGAGGTTTAAAATCTATGGATTAGTATTTAATGTTTGGGCTTTTGTGTTTTGGGCTTAGGATTTCATATTTATGGTTTAGGGTTAGGGTTAGGGTTAAGTTTAGAGTTTGAGTTAGGGTTAGGGTGTATGTTTTTTTAGATATTTGGGTTTAGGGTTTAGGATTTGAGGTTTAATATCAATGTTTTGGTGATTAATGTTTGGGTTTTGGTATTTTGGGCTTGGGCTTTAGGGTTTATGGTAGGGTTAGGGTTAGGGTTAATGTTAGGGTTAGGGTTAGGGTTTAGGTTGTTGTTTATGTTTTAAGGTTTGGGTTATGGATTTAAGGTTTAAAATCTATGGTTTAGTGTTTAATATATTTTGGGCTTTGGGTTTAGGGTTTAGGGTTTAGGGTTTAGGGTTCTTGTTTAGGATAGGGTTTGGGTTAGGGTACATGTTAGGGATAGGGTTAGGGTTAGGGTTTAGGTCTTCTTTTTGGTTTTAGATTTTGGGGTTTAGGATTTTTGTTTAAAATCTATGGTTAAGTGTTTAATCTTTGGGTTTTGGTATTTTTGGGTTGGGGTTTCGAGTTATTGGATTAGGGTTAGGGTAATAGTTAAGGTTAGGGTTAGGGTTTGGGTTAGGGATAGGGTTAGGGTCTAGTTTTTTTTAGGTTTAGGGTTTGTGATTTAGGATATGATGTTTAAAATCTATTGTTTAGTGTTTAATGTTTGGATTATCATATATTTGACTTAATGTTTTTTTTGCACTTAGGGTTTAAGGTTTAGGGTTAGTGTTAGGGTTTGGGATAGGGTAAGGGTGAAGCTTATTTTACCTTTTATGGTTTAGGGTTTAACATTTGATGTTTAAAATATATGGTTTAGTATTGAATGTTTGGTTTAGGTATTTTTTTTTTAATTACCCTTGGGGGGGTAAGGGGCGAAGCAACACCCCCAGGCCTTAACATTAATAACGGAAAATATGCACGGAGGGGGACCTCAACCTTACCTCCATACTATTATATGGTTCCGTAATCCGCATTCCACTAGGAATGCCGATTCGTCACCCTACAATCAAAAGAAGAAATCAAGTACTATGCATCTAAAAGAGAGGGCTCCTCTCACTACATCATATCTAATAAACTTAAATGAGGGAGACTCTCCCCTTACAGATATAAGCAACAAAAATTCTATCCTATTCAAAGAGATTATGTCTATTGACATAGTCTAATTGAATAGGCTCCTAACAAAAATTAACAAACAAAATTAAGGCGGTTCTTTAATCCTCTTAAGTCTCTTCCTTCTAAAAGAGGACATACCAAGTTTTTTCCAGAATGTAACTTCCTTTCGCTAATATTGGTAGTTGCTCCTTGACATAGAAATGTTGAATTATGTCCGTGTTGTGGCTGTGCTTTGCAAGTCTATCCGCTGTAAAATTTGCTTCCCTGTAAGTGTGAGCAATTTTGAACTGCTCAAGTTGTTGGTTAAAACTTGAAGTTCTCTGATATATGGTTGCATCTTCCACGGCGTGTCTTGAATTTTTGCTATCCATTGAATGACCGATTGATAATCTGTCTCCAAGTGAATTTTGTTGTATCCATGCTGGATGCACCACATTAATCCATATGAAGCTGCTTGAGCCTCTGCTTGGTTATTAGTTCCAATGACTAATGGAATAGCAAAAGCATAGATCATATTCCCTTGATAGTCTCTCACGATGCCGCCTCCGCCAATTTTCCTGGGGTTGTTGAGTGCACTACAATCCGAGTTTAATTTTAATAGGGGCTGAGATGGGGCCTTCCAACTAATTTCCTTAACCATAACTTCATGTTGACATTCCATCACCATACGACTTAAATTGTTCCACTTTTTCGGCCATGCAATCTGCGGATAAACAATGGTTAAGAGTAAAGAAATGTCTTTCTGAATTAAGTACATTACCCGGATAGTGCTAGATTGCTTCACGCCATATTTTGCTGAAAATCGATTTTTCCATAGGTTCCATAGGATGATTATTTGAAGTCTTTGGTTGTACAACTGATGCGCCTCATTTTTATGATCCAAATTCTTCCATCTCTATAATAGCATATGGACTGAAATGTGTTCATGTTGTATACCTGCATTCCTTGCATAAAATCTCCAAATATTGTTAGCAAATGAACCTTCAATGAAGATATGTTGAATAGTATCATTACCTGGGGCGTAACAGCAAGATTGGGCTGGATCCATCCGAATTGTATTATCTTATCATTAGTTGGGAGTTTGTTGCGAAGAGCCCTCCAAACTAAAAAAGACATTTTAAACGGGATGAATTTATGCCAAATGCCTTTGCTTATTACCCTGTTATTACCTCTTTTCTACCAGATCCCAAGCCGAGTAACATGAGAATTGTCCTTTCTCGCTGATTTTCCAAATAGCCGTGTCTTGGATATTAGCTTGTGATTTGCTTCTTGATTGAGTTTAATGCCGAGATTATGGTACCAAAGCAGGTGGGAGAGATTGTCGAATGCTCGCTTCATTCCAGCCCATTAATCATGAAATAAGAGATGGGAGTATTATTAAGGCTAGTGATGTAATCCAGTGATTCGCTAGAGTCCTTCCCCTGTCCAGTCATCCCACCAGAAGGAACAATATACCCGAATTAACCTTCCAAAAAATCTGCTGTTCTGCCATCTCCCTGTTTTTTATCATGAATTTCCAGCAAAGAGATTGCCCTGCATCCAGCTTCTTAGCAACCGGGTGTGCGCGTTGGCAATATTTTGCTTTCAAAATCGACCCCAAAGAGAGTTCTTTGTCCTAAAGTTCCACCATTGTTTAGTTGAAGAGACTTGCTAACATCTTCAATCCTTCTAATACCTATACCTCCTTCTTCAATAGGAAGACAAAGATTATCCCAAGACGACCAATGATATTTTCTTTTGTCTTTATCCCATCCCCAAAAGAAATCTGCAAACGCCTTTTTAATGTATCCAATAGTAGCTTCCGGCGGAGAGAGAGTTGACATAATGTGTATCGGAATGGATTGAAGAACATGCTTGATCATTGTAGCTTTGCCCCCAAAGTTCAATGTTCTAGACTGCCAACCCATAATCCTCTTAGTTATCTTAGCAACAAGCTCTGAATAAAATATAATTCTCCGACGACCAATGTACAACGGACATCCGAGATAGGTAATAGGACTGCTTTTCTGAGTGAATCCCGTGATGGTCTGAATTCGAGAACTAGTGTCAGCAGGGGTCTTCTCCGAGATCATGAAGGGGATTTTTTCCTTGTTTATGAGCTGGCCCAAGACAGCCTCATAAGTCGCTAGAGTTTTCATGATCAGATGTAAAGAATCACTTGTAGTCGAGGAGAAGATGATAATGTCATCCGCAAAGCTGAGATGATTAATTTGAGGACCCCTTATCTCCATGTGAAAATTTTGGAATCTGTGATTTTGGTAGAGCATGTTGAGCATTCTTGATAACACCTCCGCCCCTAAAATAAATAGGGATGGAGATAACGGATCCCCTTGCTTGAGTCCCCTAGTAGAGTGAAATAATCCATGCCTAGTTCCATTGATAATAATCGAATACCAGTTGTTGCTCATAATTTTCCATAAGATTTCTCTGAATCCCATTCTTCTAAGAACTAAACAAGTATATGACCATGACACTCTGTCATATTCCTTGGCCATATCCAATTTAATGACTACATTATCACCTTCTTCGGGACTCTTAATACCATGAGTGATCTCTTGAGCTAACATGATGTTTTCGGAAATACTCCTCCCTTTACCAAAACCAGTTTGATTCTCATAAATAAACTGAGGAAGCATAAGAGCTAATCTGTTAGCCAAGATTTTGGAAATAATCTTATTTGAATAGTTGCTCAAACTGATCGACCGGAAATCCGAAAATCTATTTGGATTATCAATTTTTGGCAGCAGCACAAGACAAGCGTGAGAAAAGTACTTAGGCATAATATTTCCGCAGAAAAAAAATTGAACAGCCTTCACGACATGCTTATTAATCACCTCCCAACAAGATTGGTAAAATTTTCCTCCAAATCCATCCGGACCTGCCGCTGAGTTTGGGTTCATGGAATGAACCACCTGAGTAATTTCCTCCAGGTCGGGGAGTCTTTGAAGTAACTGATTCTGATCATTCGTAACCATTCTGGGAATGCAATTCAAAACCTCTTCATGGATTCTATCCTCTTTACCCGAGAACAGATTTTGGAAAAATTGGCACGCCTCATTGGCAATATTTTCATCCCCTTTATCCAGTTGTCCTCATCCTTGCAGATTTGATGAATGTAAAGTTTTCTTCTTCGCCCTCTCATAACAGAATGGAAGTATTTCGAGTTCGTATCACCTTCCTTGAACGAATGAAGTTGCATTTTTTGTTTGAGAATAGAAGCTTCCATTTTCATATATTTGATATATTGAGCATTCAGCAAATGAAGCTTGGTTCTGTTTTCCTCTGTATTACAGTGAAGAATCCTCTCTTCTGCCTCCTTAACTTGCTCCTCAAATTCCATCCCTTTGGAGAAGATGTTTCCAAACTCTTGCCTAGACCAATAACTTAGTTTACGAGCCAATTTTTTGAGTTTATGATGTAACCTCCACATCGGATCACCACCAACATCCTCCTTCCATAATTGCTGAACAATCTCCATAAAGTTGGAATTTTCAGTCCAAAAATTCAAGAACTTGAAATATTTAACTTTATGGTCTGTTCTTGCCTCCATTTCTAAGAGTAATGGGCAATGATCCGATCCAACAGTTGGCAGGTGAGTTATTGTGGTATGAGGCATGCATTCCAAGAATTTATCATTTACCATGGCTCTATCTAGTCTCTTCCACATACGAGCTTCCCCCGATTTCTGATTACACCAAGTAAAATGAGGGCCAATGTAAACTAGGTCGATCGAGCCACTCGCTTCAATGATGTCAATGAACTCCAAGCTTTTATTCATATTATAAGGAATTCCTCCATATTTTTCTTCAACCGATGTGATGACATTGAAATCTTCAATTGTGCACCATGGTTCAATCATATTAGAAAAATAGTACAATCTATCCAAAGTGGCCTCCTAAGATATTCTTTGCACTTTGCGTAGATACTAGAAAATATGAACTTGTCCGGATGATCCACATGCTTGGTCATAAGTGTAATGTGTTGATCATGGATTTCCAAAATATCACATTGCACTTCCTTGTTCCAAAAAACCCATATTTTACCGTTATCATTACAAACAGCATGGTCCATCATCAGAAGCATCTTAAATTTGTCAATATGAGAACTATCCACAAAAGGTTCCACAATAACAATGATTGATAAATTTTGCATTTTCCTGAAATTTTGAAGTCGTTCTAAAGAGCCTTGGGTGTTAATACTCCTCGCGTTCCAGCAGATCGTACTAATCATTAAAAACCTTTACTCTTGGACCTGGTATTAGGCCTGCTCATACTAGCATATGTATTATCCTTGATCAAACTCTGGTTTTGTCTAGCAGTCTTCCTGCCTCTTGGAGAGAGGCCATGTTGATCTGTGGCTTCTTTTATCTCTACATTGTGTTCACTTTGGAATGTGGATCCAAAAGCCTTAATCAAATACTCTGCAGTTTCTCCCCCATCATCATCTTTTTCAAATTCATTCAAGGATTGATTGCGGTATCATATTCATCTTCGGAATTTACAACATCATAATCTGAGTTTTCATTCTCATTTCCTCGTAACCTGTTTTCCTTTTGAGCTTAATTCATATCTCCTTGCAACCCTGCTTCTCTTTGTTTCCGCCTCTTAATAGCTTCTCTTCTCTTTTTACTCGGCTTGTTTTGACTACTATTTTCATTTTGATTTTGGTTTTTAGTATCCCCTGTTTGTTGCTGCACATTGTCTTTATCAGTCACTCTGTCCCCCCCTCCCTATGGTTTCCCCTTCCTGCACATTAGAATGTTTCTCCTGACCATCACCTCACTTACCTCTAATAACTACATCAGCTGTCCCAACAGTTAAACCATATTCAATATTATTACTACGGGGATGCTGGGGTATGGGGAGAGATAAGTCAATACCTGGGCTTTTGATTGTCGTATTTGTTGTCTCCTTGTTGTTATGGTGCTGTAATTCTGTTGTTGAGTTATTTTTCTTACCTATCATAGGAGTCTCATATCTTATTCTAAGTGTGTCATCCTTGTTAACTTGTAATTCCTCTGCTGCAGGTTGATGGTTCCCCTGATTCTCCTTTGAATTCTTGCTTGTCTTATTTATTATATCTTCTTCTGAATCACTTTTGTTTGTTGTCCTAGTTATGTCTTTCGTTCGATTTTGTTGATCTTCACTCTTGTCTTTGACTTCGACATTTTGTGTTTGTTGTTCCCCTTGTTCTTCCTCTGCAAAAGAATTGTAAGTATTACTAGTGTTTAAAGGAATTATACCATCTTTCCCTGCATTGTCATTTGCTTTGTTAGAAATTTCTTTGTGTTGAGTTGATGTAGCCCTCCATATCATGTTGGTGTTGTTTTGTTCCCCAGTCTTATGTTGTCTCTTCATTTATGTCTGCCATGCTTGGTTGTGTCCTCTTGTGTGACTTGCTTGTGTTGAGTCTTAACTGCATAATGTTGCCTTTGTTTCAAGTTGGGCACTGCTTGTTGCCTTGCAGGGGGGATCCCTTCATTCCCATTTTACTGTTGGAATTGCTGCCTTTCAAAACCTGCCTGCGCCTTGTTGTTATTGTCCTCTTCCCTTCTCTTAATAGTGCACTGATCATCTGTATGGCCTTGGTGCTTGCAGTGCATACAATATGGGGTAATATCTTCATATTGGACTTTGATCCAACGCCCTTTATTAGGGTGGGAGTTTTTGAATCCTAACCACACATGGACAAGTAATTCCTTAGTTAAATCAACCTGTACTTTCACTCGAGTGATGTTGCCTCGTGTTTTTTGTGATGAAGGTGAGTCCAAATATAATTCTTTGCCCACTAATTCCAACACGGTTGTCAATAGGACTTTGTCATAACAATGCCATGGAATGCTTGGTAGACTCACCCAAATAGGCACTAGAGAGGTTTCCTCATCCGAAGAGAAGTCCGGAGTCCTTTTTTGAATACGCATAAGCTTCCCTTCTATAGTCATTCGAAGTTTCATCCACACCATTTGATAATCTAGCTCATTTATCCAAGTCTATATACACATGTCTTGAATTAAAGTGAGATATCTTCACCCCTCCAGCTAACTGCGTTTGTCGAATAAAACTCTTTCGAACAAGCTCCATTTCAGGCATAGTGTTAGTGAACTTTCCAACCAACATAAACTTTCAACTGGCAGCTAATTTTATGTAATAATCTTCCTCGTCTATGAGTACATCTGGATATCCTTGCCTGGTACTGTGGATAGGGTCATTCAACACGATTGGTATTTCTTTTTTGGCTTTGTTATATCTCAACCTCGTAGCATAGGATTGCACTATCGTATAGGGAGCTGGTTCCTGTCCACTTTCTTGTTCATTTTGATCCTGCTGGTGGTTGTGATTTTATCTCCCATTCTCCATGCCTGCACGACCATTAGAAATAGTGTTTTTGTTTCCTCCCAAATTAGGAACATACCTGGTGAAGTTATTAGATATTTTCGGGAATTGTTGGTGATATGCCATGTTTTATCGATTAATCCCTAATTCCTCATTGTATCTTGTTCAGGTAAATTTCTCCGGCGGGGTTGACTCTGCTCCATTTCTTGTGCTTTAGCAATGTTCGTCGATTCAACCTGCACTTTAGACATAGTAGCTGAAATATTAGTAATGGGATATTTACCTGGTCGATCCCCTCCCTTATTGGAAACCAGAGTTTGGTCATTCCGTTTGTGAGGAACTCGATTTCGACTAGAACTTTCAGTTGCCTGAGCTTCCTTATGTTCTGCTTCCACCATATCTTCTGAGCTGACTTCCTTTATTTTGTCAGATACCTGAGCTACTGATTTAGGAGTAGCTTGTTCTCTGCTAGGTGAGCCTTTGAAAAAGCCACTAACTCCACTTCTATTCTGCGCATAGACTTCCTCGATTCTGGTTACATTTTCATCAACATTTTGAGTTTCTATTTGGATCTTGTAAGCTGATGATTGTTGGGGAGTAGTTCTTTTATCTTCACAGATTTGTTCTACTACAGATCTAGCTGTGTTATGATCTTGGATTTGAACTGGTGCTTTCTCCATTGTTCCATCTTAGTGTTGTCTTCCTATTTGAGCTGGTGAAATAGCCATCTCTGCTTTTTGAGATGGGCGTCTCTTTTTCGTAGGAGTTCGATTGGCTTCGTCCTTTGTTTTGCGATTTACTATATTGTTTTTCGATGAGTGTATCACGTTGGTGCTGTCGGAATATGCGACAGAGCTGAGTATTGTCCGTGGAGAGTGTTTATGCTTATTCGGGTTTATGGGTTTGGGTTAGGGTTAGGGTTAAGGTTAGGGTTAGGATTAGGGTTTTGTGTTTTTTAGGTTTTTGGGTTTAGGTTTTAGGATTTGAGGTTTAATATCAGTGGTTAGTGTTTAATGTTTGAGTTTTGGTATATTGGGCTAGGGGTTTATGGTTTATGGTAGGGTAAATGTTAGGGTTAGGGTTAGGGTTTTGGTTGATTTTTAGGTTTTAGGGTTTGGAGTTAAGGATTTGAGTTGTAATATCTATGGTTTAGTGTTTAATGTTATAGTTTTGGTATTTTGGGCTTTGGGTTTAGGGTTTAGGGTTTGGTGTTAGTGTTAAAGATAGGGTGAGGGTTAGGTTTTGTGTTATGGTTAGGGTTTCGGTTTTTATTAGGTTTTAGGTTTTGGGGTTTAGAATATTTGGTTCAAAATCTATGGTTTAGTGTTTAATGTTTGGGTTTCGGTATTTTGGGCTTGGGGTTCCGTGTTTATGGTTTGGGCTTAGGGTTAGGGTTAAGGTTAGGGTTTGGGTGTGGGTTTGAGTTAGGGTTAGTTTTTAGTTTTTTTAGGTTTTATGGTTTGTGGTTTAGGATTTGAGGTTTAAAATCTATGGTTTAGTGTTTAATGTTTGAATTTTCGTATTTTGGGCTATGGGTTTCTGGGTAATGGTTTAGGGTTAGGGTTAAGGTTAGGATTTATGTTAGGGTTTGGGTTAGGGTTAGTGTTAGGGTTTAGGTTCTTTTTAGGTTTTAGGGTTTGTGGTTTAGGATTTAAGGTTTAAAATCTATGGTTTAGTGTTTAGCGTTTGGGTTTTCATATTTTGCTCTTAGGATTTTTCTTGACATAGGGTTTAGAGTTGAGGGTTCAAGGTTAGGGTTAGAGTTAGGATTAGGGTTAGGGAGTAGTTCTTTTTAAAGGTTTTATGGTTTAGAGTTTAGCATTTGAGGTTTAAAATCTATGGATTAGTATTTAATTCTTGGGTTTTTGTATTTTGGGATTAGGGTTTCAAGTTTATGGTTTATGGTTAGGGTTAGGGTTAAGATTAAAAGTAGGGTTAGGGTCAGGATTTTGTTTTTTTTAGTTTTTTGGATTTAGGGTTTAGGATTTAAGGATTAATATCATTGGTTTAGTGTTTAATCTTTGGGTTTTGGTATTTTGGGGTAAAGGGTTAGGTTTAGGGTTAATGTTAGGGTTAGGGTTAGGGTTTAGGTAGTTTTTTAGGTTTGAGGGTTTGGGGTTAAGGAATTGAGTTGTAATATCTATGGTTTAGTTTTTAATGTTAGGGTTTTGGTATTTTGGGCTTTGGGTTTAGGGTTTAGGATTTAGTGTTAGGGTTAGGGTTCCTGTTACGGATAGGGTTAGAGTTAGGAATTAGTTTTTTTTGTTAGGTTCTACGTTTTGGGTTTTAGGATTTTGGTTTAAAATCTATGGTTTAGTTTTAATGTTTGGGTTTTGGTATTTTGGGCTTGGGGTTTCGGTTTAATAATTTAGGGTTAGAGTTAGGGTTAAGGGTTAGGGTTTGGGTTTGGTATAGGGTTAGGGTTTAGGTTTTTCTTAGGTTGTAGGGTTTGTGGTTTTGAATTTGAGGTTTAAAATCTATGATTTAGTATTTAGTGTTTGGGTTTTCCTATATTTTACTTATGGTCTGTTTAGGACTTAGGGTTTAGGGTTTAGGGTTTAGGGTTTAGTGTTAGTGTTAGGGTTAGGATTAGGGTTAGGGTGTAGGTCTTTTTAGGTTTTATGGTTCAGGATTTAGCATTTGAGGTTTAAAATCTATGGTTTAGCATTTAATATTTGGGTTTTTGTTTTTTGGGCTTAGGGTTTCTGGTTATGGTTTAGAGTTAGGGTTAGGGTTAAGGTTAGAGTTAGGGATAGGGTTAGGGATTTTTTTTTTTTTTGGGTTTTAGGGTTTAGGATTTGAGTTTTAATATCAATAGTTTAGTGTTTAATGTTTGGATTTTGGTATTTTGGGCTTGTGGTTTAGGGTTTATGGTCGTGTTAGGGTTAGGGTAAATGTTAGGGTTAGGGTTAGGGTTTAGGTTGTATTCTAGGTTTTAGTGTTTGGAGTTAAGGATTTGAGTTGTAATATCCATAATTTAGTGTTTAATGTTAGGGTTTTTGTATTTTGGGATTTGGGTTTAGGGTTTAGGGTTTACGGTTAGGGTTAAGGATAGGGTTAGGGTTAGGGTTCGTGTTAGGGATAGGGTAAGGGTTAGGGTTGAGGGGTTCTTTTTAGATTTTAGGTTTTGGGGTTTTGGACTTTTGATTTAATATATATGGTTTAGTTTTTAATGTTTGAGTTTTGGTATTTTGGGCTTGGGTTTTTGGGTTAATCGTCTAGGGTTAGGGTTAGGGTTAAGGCTAGGGTTAGGGTTAGGGTTAGGGTTAAGGGTAGGGTTAGGGTTAGGGTTAGGGTATAGTTTTTTTAGGTTTTAGGGTTTGTGGTTTAGGATTTGTGGTTTAAAATCTATGGATTAGTGTTTAGTGTTTGAGTTTTCATATTTTAAACTTACGTTTAATGTTTATGGTAGGGTTAGGGTTAAGGTTAATGTTAGGGTCAGGGTTTAGGTTGTTCACTAGGTTTTAGGGATTAGGGTTTCAGATTTTCTGTTTAAAATCTATGGTTTAGTGTTTAATGTTTGTGTTTTTGTATTTTGGGCTTGGGGTTTCTTGTTAATGGTTTAGGGTGAAGGTTAGGGTCAGGGTTTGGGATAGTGTTAGGGTTAGGGTTTAGATTTTTATGGGTTTTAGGGTTTGTGGTTTAAAATCTATGGTTTAGTATTTAATGTTTGGGTTATCGCATTTTGGACTTAATGTTTTTTTTGGACTTAGGGTTTAGGGTTTAAGGTTTAAGGTTAGGGTTAGGGTTAGGATTAAGGTTAGGGTGTAGTTTTTTTTATGTTTTATGGTTTAGCATTTAGCATTTGAGGCTTAAAATCTATGGTTTAGTATTTAATGTTTGAGTTTTGGTATATTAGGCTTAAGTTTTCGGGTTTATGGTTTGTAGTTAGGGTTAGGGTTTAGGTTAGGGTTAGGGTAGAGTTTTGTTTTTTAAGGTTTTTTGGTTTAGGGTTTAAGATTTGAGGTTTAATATCAATGGTTTAGTGTTTAATATTTGGATTTTGGTATTTTGGGCTTGGGGTTTGGGTTTATGGTAGGGTTAGGGTTAATGTTAGGTTTAGGATTAGGGTTTAAGTTGTTTTTTAGGTTTTAGGGTTTCGGGTTAAGGATTTAAGTGGTAATATCTATGGTTTAGTGTTTAATGTTAGGGTTTTGGTATTTTGGGCTTTGTGTTTAGGGCTTAGGGTTTAGGGTTTAGGGTTCATGTTAGGGACAGGGTTAGGGTTAAGGTTTAGGGTTTGTTTAGGTTTTAGATTTTGGATTTAGGATTTTTGCTTTAAAATCTATGGTTTAGAGTTTAACCTTTGGGTTTTGGTATTTTGTGCTTAGGATTTTAGGTAAATGGTTTAGGGTTAGGGTTAGGGTTAGGGTTTATGTTCTTTTAAGGTTTTAGGGTTTGTAGATTATGATTTGAGGTTTAAAATCTATGGTTTAGTGTTTAACGTTTGGATTTTAGTATTTTGCACTCAGGTTTTCTTTTACTTAGGGTTTAGAGTTTAGGGTTTATGCTTAGGGTTAGGGTTAGGGATAGATTAGGGTTAGGGAGTAGTTTTTTTTAGGTTTTATGGTTTAGGGTTTAGCATTTGAGGTTTAAAATCTATGAATTAGTATTTAATGATTGGGTTTTGGTATTTTGAGATCAGGGTTTCGGGTTTATGGTTTATGGTTAGGGTTAGGGTTAGGATTAGAGTTAGGGTTAGGTTAGGATATTGGATTTTTTTAGATGTTTGGGTTTAGGGTTTAGGATTTGAGGATTAATATCAACGGTTTAGTGTTTAATGTTTGGGTTTTGGTATTTTTGCTAGGAGTTTATGGTTTATGGTAGGGTTAGGGTTAGGGTTAATGTTAGGGTTAGGGTTAGGGATTAAGTTGTTTTTTAGGTTTTAGGTTTGGGGTTAAGGATTTAAGTGGTAATATATATGGTTTAGTGTTTAATGTTAGGGTTTTGGTATTTTGGGCTTTGGGTTTAGGGCTTAGGATTTAGGGTTTAGGGTTCATGTTAAGGATAGGGTTAAGGTTTAGGGTTTTTTTAGGTTTTAGATTTTGGATTTAGGATTTTTCCTTTAAAATCTATGGTTTAGAGTTTAACCTTTGGGGTTTGGTATTTTGTGCTTAGGATTTTAGGTAAATGGTTTAGGGTTAGGGTTAGGGTTAGGGTTAGGGTTTAGGTTCTTTTAAGGTTTTAGGGTTTGTAGATTATTATTTGAGGTTTAAAATCTATGGTTTAGTGTTTTAACGTTTGGATTTTACTATTTTGCACTTAGGTTTTCTTTTACTTAGGGTTTAGAGTTTAGGGTTTAGGCATAGGGTTAGGGTTAGGGATAGATTAGGGTTAGGGAGTAGGTTTTTTTTTTAGGTTTTATGGTTCAGGGTTTAGCATTTGAGGTTTAAAATCTATGGATTAGTATTTAATGATAGGGTTTTGGTATTTTGGGATTAGGGTTTCGGGTTTATGGTTTATGGTTAGGGTTAGGGTTAGGATTAGAGTTAGGGTTAGGGTTAGGATTTTGGATTTTTTTAGATGTTTGGGTTTAGGGTTTAGGGTTTAGGATTTGAGGATCAATATCAATGGTTTAGTGTTTAATGTTTGGGTTTTGGTATTTTGGCTAGGAGTTTTATGGTTTATGGTAGGGTTAGGGTTAGGTTAATGTTATGGTTAGAGTTAGGGTTTAGGTTGTTTTTTAGGTTTTAGGGTTTGGGGTTAAGGATTTGAGTTGTAATATCTATGAATTTGTGTTTAAAGTTAGGGTTTTGGTATTTTGGCTTGGGGTTTAGCGTTTAGGTTTAGGGTTAGGTTTAAGGATAGGGTTATGGTTGGGGTTCCTGTTACGGATAGGGTTAGAGTTAGGGTTT
>JAJJBR010002810.1:0-11772 GCA_022817965.1 Solanum lycopersicoides
TCAGAGTCCCGAACCAAGCGAAGAAGCTCGCTCTTGCTTTCTGCATGCCAGCCCGGTCGACGAGAGCCGTATATAACCGATTCATTCCAGTCTTTAGTAAGTCAAGGCATTCGGGAAGAGCAGGAGATCGATCCGCTCTTTCCATCTCTCTTGTCGGCTTGGCCGAACTACTTGAACTCGAGTCATTCGCTTCCTTAAGACATGTCCATACTAAAAGAGCTAAATCGGATGGTGACTAGATTCATTCCATAGCACGGGATTCTGTAACAGCAAAAACGTTGACCCCTACTACCGGTCCCGCATTTGAATCTGAGATGATCTTTCGTGGTCCTTTCGAACCAGTCTTTCTAAACCTGGAAAAAGACTTTGGCTACGATTCGATCTCAAAAGACCAGACTTCATAAAAGGCGACTGACTCTTGCACTGCTACATGAACCATCCTCTCCTTTTTCGATTCTTCTTCTATATAAGTGAATAGATCTTTGTGATTCAATCGATTCGATTCTCGTTCTCACCCTCGGAGAACTCCCTTTAAGGACAGAAGCGCACCTAAACCTTGTTCTTTTGTATTATTTGTTTGTTGGAAAGGTCAAGTTATGTGGAACCTTGAACTTAGTGGCGAGGTTATGAATTGTGAAGTAGTTAGCCGTAATGGTATCCTTCATGTTATGAGTGATGGACTTAGGGATGGTTGGCTGGAACGGCATCATATCATACCTTAGGAAAATCGCTATGAGCTTCTTGTCGCTAAAGTGAGATATGCCCTAGTGGAACTTGCTTTGGTAGGGTGAATGTAAAGGGGATCATGAACTAGATAAGGACCTATTTATATGAACCTTAATGTGAACTAATCTATGAGAACGAAGGCTAGCACCGACTGAGTATGAGTAGGGTTAAGTGGATTCAATTAAAGAACAGACTGAATGCTTATTAAGCTCTTCGTATTCCTTAACCATGTGCCTACATGGGATGTGTCTAAGTTCTACCATTGGCAAGTAGAACAACCTCATCGAAGTAGGATAGAACTTTGGATTCCATGTCTTGCTACCATGGTCTATGTCGGTTATTGCCTATTCTCATCATGTGGAATACCTATTAGCATTAGATAAGTTATGAGGTTTAGGTGGTGGTATGGGACACTATCTAGACATTGTACAATAGACTTTGAAGGTGTTATGTGGAGTTCCTAGGTCTTGTCCAAAGACCATTATGTGATCCATTATGTGAGTGTCTTATGTGATGCTTTATGTGAGTGTCTTATGTGATGTATGAGTCTTACGAACTAATGAACTAATGATCTATGTAGTAACTATGTAAATGGTTGAGTACCTAATCTAAAGTGACTTAAGCATTCCTTAGCTAAAGTGTGAGGAGGACATGAAAGGATGGTCTCTTCATGTCTTATCTTTGGAAGTCTTGAGAATGACTCTAGTTAGGGAAGTTGGTTAATCTTGTTGACATGATCTAAACCTTAGGAAGTCTTAAGGACTATTTAGGTAATCTTGGAGAGGTCATTGTACTATGGAACTTATCTTCTCGATTTACTTAAGTAGGTCTTTTGATAGACTTTGGAAGGAGAATGTCTTATCATCTAAGTGTTGGTGTGTTTAGTGAGAATGATTCTATTTGAGGTAGTCCATAGGATCTCTTGTGTATGTGTGAAAGGGATTGTATGGGCGGTCGCTCCACACTCACTGAAGTGAACCTTGGAATTGACCTTTGGTAGAAGAATCTTACATAGATGTTTATGATTGTTTTCTAAGTATGTATGTGACTCATCATAGTTAATCTTAAGGGTCGTTTAGGCACATCTAGAGAGGGTGTATGGGCGGTCTCTCTTTGTGTGACTTAAGTAAATATTAGGATAACTTTAAGAGAGGGAATTACATGCTAGAAGATGTTAAAAGGGAAGGTTTGGACTTCACTGTAACAGTGAAGGGACTTCACTGTACAGTGAAGTGAACTCACTGTAAAGTGAGCTTTTAAATGCTATCTTTGGTTAATTGTTATCTTATGTGTTTCTTAATTTCTAAATGATGTCCTTATGTTTAATCTATGATTTCCAAACTAAAAGATGCATATTTCCAATAAAGTTCGTTTTCATGTTTTTATGCATATGCCATACTTAGTACATGTGGTTGTACTAATTCCATGCTTTATTTTCTATCTATAGTCCTTGGTAGGTAAGGAGCTTTTGGAGAAGAAGTCTTGGGCTTAGAAGGATTGTCCGAGTAGAAGAGTTGAAGTATGTCCTCATTTGACTTGAGGGGATATATATATGTCATTTTATGTTTCTTTTATGAAATATTGTAATAGACTATGTCTTTCTATTTTAGTATCGTAGTATGGGCCGTGTCCCAAAGTACTCTTGTGTCTTAAGATGATGAGATTGAGACTTAGCATTTCAATTATTTCACTATGTATATGCGATGAATGATATGAATGAGGCTTGTCTTAGAACTCTGAGAGTTCGACGATGCCGGTCGCAATCCAAGATTGCACCCTATCTTCTAGGGTATGGTCTCTGGTTGTGACACATTCATATGCCATGAGACCTTGGAATCATGGACTTGACATTAAGACTTTCCAAAATGAGGGATCAACATATGGGACCTCAACTAGAGAGTCTTCATTAGCAAACACAGAGTCTGTTTCATTCATTCATACGTACTTCATTTCATTTCGTTCATAGGCCAGTGTGAACACCAGCTATACCTAGGGTGTAGTTTAAGACTTTAATCGGGTTTGCTGTGCAATGATCAAGAATAACCTAATGTCATTACCTGAGTCTAGCTCACCTCTTGATCATCCTATCCTAACACCTTTGGTATTATTCATTTCATTATGTGCTTCATTTGAGGCTGGCCTCATTCATTCATTAGGAACTTTAACTTTAACCGACATAGATCATGTGAGCATCATGAAATCCAGTGTATCCCCCACACCGAAAAGAGGTGGAATCACCGGCTAAAGTGACCCAAAAACATGCTAGCGTACATGGGAATTTAACCCCGCCAGATCCCTATATTGGCAGTATAGGTTCGAAGACCAGGAGATATAAGGAGACCCATACCCAGCAAGCGGGACTGTCTCATCTCATGAGAGTTAGGTGAACCTCCGCCCTTCCCTAAATAAGGCATCACCGCTCATAGCTAGTCTATAGGTGCTCAATATAAAGTTCGATTACATTCAACTCATACGTCATGGAAGCTGGCTTCTAGTATGAGGACATCATAGTTCATTAGATGATTTCTCATCTCATCATTAGTATTAAGTGTGTTAATCTCAATACTTTCATTAGAGTGTTCATAGAGACTGGTCTCTTCATTAACTTTACACTCTCATAGGTGAGTACGTTTAGGTAACATATACTTAGGCTCATTTGAGATTGTTCTCATCTTTTACATTATCCTCATATCATGTTGTCACCACATTCATTAACATTAGCACATTTGCTCTTCATAATTACTCACCCCATTTTACGTAAGATGAAACACACAAATGGCCAAGTATATTGGCATATGATGAAATGAACATTCACGTAAAATGGGGTGAGTAATTATGAAGAGTAAATGTGCTAATGTTAATGAATGGGTTGACAACATGATATGAGGCTAATGTAAAAGATGAGAACAATCTCAAATGAGCCTAAGTAAGTTTTTCCAAAACGTACTCACCTATGAGAGTGTAAAGTTAATAAAGAGACCAATCTCTATGAACACTCTAATGAAAGTATTGAGATTAACACACTTAATACTAATGATGAGATGAGAAATCATCTATTGAGCTATGATGTCCTCATACTAGAAGCCAGCTTCTATGACATATGAGTTGAATGTAATAGAACTTTATACTGAGAACCGATAGACTAGCTATGAGCGGTGATGCCTTCTTTAGGGAAGGGCGGAGGTTCACGTAACTCTAATGAGATGAGACTGTCCGGCTTGCCGGGTATGGGCCTCCTTATATCTCCTGGTCTTTGAACCTATACTGCCAATATAGGGATCTGGCGGGGTTAAATTCCCATGTACGCTAGCATGTTTTTGGGTCACTTTGGCCGGTGATTCCACCTCTTTTCGGTGTGGGGGAGACACTGGATTTCATGATGCTCACATGATCTATGTCGGTTAAATTTAAAGTTCCCAATGAATAAATAAGGCCAGCCTCAAATGAAGCACATAATGAAATGAATGATACCAAAGGTGTTAGGATAGGATGATCAAGAGGTGAGCTAGACTCAGGTAATGGCACTAGGTTATTCTTGATCATTGCACAGCGAACCCGATGAAAGTCTTAAACTACACCCTAGGTATAGCTGGTGTTTACACGGGCCTATGAATGAAATGAAATAAATTACGTATGAATGAATGAAGCAGACTCTGTATTTGCTAATGAAGACTCCCTAGTTGAGGTCCCATATGTTGAGCCCTCATTCTGGGAAGTCTTAATGGTAAGTCCATGATTCCAAGGTCTCATGGCATATGAATGAATGACATGAAAGATGTTATGTGCTATATGCATTATGATATGTGCTATGTGTAAGATGTTATGTGCTGTGTGCAGTATGATAATTATGATGATGCATGTTACTCTGATGGAATGACTTTCCTAATCCAAATTTGGAAAGCTCACTGACTTTCCTAATCCAAATTTGGAAAGTTCACTAACTTTCCAAATCTCAATTTGGCAAGTCCACTGACTTGACTTTCCATAATCATGTTGTTAGGAAAGAGCTATCTTTTCTCATGCATGTCCTTGGTGTGTGATTGCATATACCCATACTTAGTACAAGTGTGTACTAACCCTGTACAACTCTACAATTTTAGGTGCAGGCACAGGTGGACGCTAGAGCTACAGGTTGACGCTGAAGCTATCCGGACATCGAGCATTCATCCGGACTTGGTAGGTACTCATGCATTTTGAGGATGCTGCCATTTATATTCTAGCTTAGTTTTAGAGTTGAGCTAGTGGAGCATGTTCCACTAGCGTTTCTTTCCTGTTTTATTCAGACATTGTATTGGTGCCATTTTGGCAAGTACATCTTTATTACTATATTACAGTATTTCTTTTTTTTTTTATGATCTTAATATTAGATGGTTGATGGTGAACAATTATGTATTAATGAGAATGTTTAATAAGTAAGTTAAGAAACAAAAAGTTTCAAATTTTCCGCTAAAATTAACCTAGATGAAGTAAGAAGGACGTATGTAGGCTTGTATGCGACCTCTGGGAGGTCGAAGACGCCGGTCTCATCTGGGGTCTAGATTCCGGTCGTTACAAATATCCTAGTTTAGAGTACCATTGATCAAACCTTTCAAAAGACACTATCAAGCTAGGATATCATGGCATGCTTCATTTATACATTTCATGGTTGTGTGTGTACATACATGTGAGAATACCTTTCACATAGACACTCATGTATAACACACATTCATAATTTACTTCACTCATGCATAAGTGTATAGGTGTACATCTACAAGTAATCCTTTCATATAAACACATTTAGATACTTCATGACCATGCTTCAATTCTGTAATACCCTAAAACGAACTATGGTGAACTAGAGATTCGTGAATGTTTCATGAGTTAGTTTTGTGTTAATATGAGTTACATTGATGTTATTAGGTAGTGTGTGAAGTTTGGTCAAGTTTGGAGGTCAAAAGTATGAGAACATTCATGACGTTCAGAGGATATGCCTTAGAAAGTACTTGTGTGTCCTTATGTGTTTTAGTGACTTTTACGTGTTTTTATTAATTCAAAATGGTGTGGGATGTTTGTAAGACCTAGAAGACTATGTTTATGGATTTAACGTCCGGTAACGACCCCACCTAGGACCCATGAGGGGCCTTAGAGAAGGGCCCAAGACTTAGAGCAAAAATTGCCTAAACAATGTCCATCAACGAACCAGGACGGCCAGTTGACCAATTGACGGCTCGTCGACTTGGTCCGTAACCAGAAGGTATGAAGGTTTTTAGGGTTGCATACCCAACAAACGAACCCTCACCAATGAGGCATCGTTTGACAAACGGTCCGTAGGTTGGGAGTCGTTGGTGCTGCCTATGAAAAGATGTTTTTTTCTGTTTTGGCTTGGGGTGTTCAGTAAATTCACCCATAGTATTTTATGAACATAAGAAGTTATTTTTAGGGTCTTTTAGGTATATTAAGATGTTTTAAACCCTAATACCTAATGTTAGACTTCATTTCCTAAAACCCAAAACCCTCTCTCAAGAAAGACTCTCCCTAAAAACTCCATAGATGCCAAGACTCAAGAAGGAACTAGGAGGGATGTTGGTGAACGTTCTTCATCAAAAATCAGTGGTTATTCATCTATTTGAGGTATCTTAGTCATCCTTTAACTCTCTTCCTTTCAAGGAGTCACTTCTAATAGATTTTCAAAAAAGGGTTTTCAACCCTAACTTCTTCTATCTTTAACTCTAAATATGGGTCTTGCATGAAAACGTTGTAAATGAGTCAAATATGTTGTTTCTAGTGTTAGTTTGTTATTTTAATGCTAAAACTTCAAAGAAAACACTTTAAAGCTTTTTTATTAATTTTTGTCTTAAGGAATGGGTTGAATGAACATGTTTTTGTAGTCTTTTAGATTTGGTTTCCTTGTGTTGATATTGTTGTTTAGCTACTTCCCTAAGGGATATATTATGATGAAATGTTGAGTAAAATATTATAGGTGATGGAAGCTTGGATAAAGGGCATGTTGTTTATGTTGTTTAGCTTTTTTTATGAAATGCTCTTGAGTTGTATGGTCCACCTTTGGTTGTGGTGTTTACTTGAAATGTATGAATGTGAAGTTACTTGTGTATTGTGAACGAGGACATGAAGGCATATTATGTGAAGTAAGATGATTATGATGTTACTCTTGTTAATATGTCTTATGAAGCTTGTTATGAGAAGTATGCTAGAGATTATGTCTAAATGAATTATATGACTAAGTGAAGCATGTTAAAGTGTGTAATGTGATGAATGAATGTCTAAGCATGTAAATAATTGAATGAAAATGAAATGATGCTAATGTGCAAGGTGTGTTCACATGTACACACACTCACACTTGAATGAATGAATGAAGCTAAGTTAAGTAAAAAGGGGAGTTTTGGGGTGAATACTCTTCGTGAGTTGAGAAGAAGTGGTTAGTAGAAACCTCACTACATCCCTAGGGCTTTCTAAGATAGGTCGGAGGATGGATGACCTTAGTGAGTTGAGATGTGGTGTCCACTAGCTATCCTTAACCTATAGTTATAATGTTGAGACTCCTTGGGGAATTATGCTTAGCACCGAAAGGATATGAATAATTATTGGTTACACTTCGTGATTTGAGATGATGTATTCCAATGTACCTCTTGAGATGAGTACTTATCGTTAGTAGAGAATGAGTTCCTTATTAGAAATCTCCTTATCCCTTAAATATGTGACCACATAGGTGTAGCTATTGATAAAGCCATGTAAAAGCTAAAAGAATGACCCTACCGTAGGCAAGTTGGGAACCCTTCCCCGATAAGGGTAACATTCAGGATTCCGTGTCTAGATCTCATGGTCTACATCGGTTAAAGCTATTTCTCCTACAAAATAATGAAGGAACTAAGTCTCCTAAAAGAGTGTACTACTTAGGGTAGGTGGTGGAATGGAACGCTATCTATCCATTTCACTAGGTATGCATTCTGAAAGGGGAATCTTGGTGTGTCTTGTATGAATTGAGTGAGCGAAGTCTTCTAAAAGAGTTTAATACTTAGAATAGGTGGAGGAATGGGAGGCAGTCTATTCATTGCACTAAGTAGGCATTCCGAAAGGGAAGTCTTGGTGTGCCTTATTTTATGTGTTTTAGTGTTCTTCTAATGTCTTGTTATTGAGTGGGGACTTGTTCTCCCGAGTGTAGTAATCCTATAATAGGTAGTCTTATGGATATATTAGGCGTGTATTGAGGGAGGTGTATGTGCGGTTCCTTCATGTCTTACCTTAGAGAGTCTTAGGATAATCTTTGTTAGGGAAACTCCTACGGAAATGAGTTCACTTTCTCTTGGCTTGACCTTGGGGGTTTACGTTGTCTTGATAGGAAAGTGGTGTGCTTGATCCAAGAGAACCCTTAAGGGGAACTAAGTGGGAGTTGTAGTATGGGATGCTACTCTCACATTGCACTTAGTGTATGAATGGTCCTCTATTGGATTAGAGCACCTACGTGAAGTTCTTAATGTACGAATGCTCCTCTATTGTCTTATTATTAATGTGTGGACTTGTCTCCCGAGCGAGGTAAGCCTATAGTTGGTGGTCTTAAGGATCACTTGGTTAGTGAAACCTCTAAGAAGATTGGTCCACTGTTTTGGGATATAATGTGTTCACTGTAAAGTTAAAATGGGTTTACTGTAATTTTGGAGAGCTTACTGTCAAATGGTCCTTTTTGTTAAAATTATGGAAATCCTTCTCCAAGTGTTATATGAGGATTCTTATGTTGGTTTATTTCTATATTCATGAGGTTTTACTTCATTGGCATGAAAATGTATGTATACTAAAATGTCCCTTTTTGCATATTTTTGCATATGCCTTACTTGGTACATTATTTGTACTAACCCCAACTTTTCTATACTCTATAAGTATAGGTTTGGAATCCAGGCGATGTCTAGAAGGCAAAACTTGGGAATCTACTCTCTCAATACTTGGTATGTCCGCATATATTCGAGGACATAGTCTATGTTTTTAGTTTTCTTATTTAAGACTTATTATGTATTTCTTTTAATTTAAAGGGCCGTGTCCCTAAGATATTATGTCGTGTCTTTAAGTTTGGCTTGTGACGGTGAGACTTCCTTAGTATGTTTATAAAAACTGTTTCTTTTATTAAATTATTCGTGAATTTTTTTAATTCCGCACTACTTTTCATGTTTTATGTAATGAACGTTAGTTAAAGGGATTGTATAAGACCCCAAAGGGTCAAGTATGCCTTGTTAAGACCTAAGGATGATCCCTTCTTCTAGGGGGTACACTCGGGTCGTTACAAATTCATACATTTCATTATGACATAGTATTCAGATGCATAATAGGATTACTTCCAATCCCTCATAACATACATTAGCGTCATCTCACATTTATCATGTTCATACCTTAGTCGTGCATTCATTACATAAGCATGTAGAGAAACTATCCTAGGAACTATTCTATAAAGGTATACATGTGCAATGTATAGGTAAGGTCTCATACCCTTACCTACACTAGTCAACCAATCAAGTCATCCTAGTTAAGATGCATCCTCAAACTTTTATGAATGTATACTTAACATGCATAGTAGTAGACGTTAGGTGCATACAAGAACAACCCTTTTATCAACTATCATGAATCTATCCTACTCATGAAAATTCATGGAGTGTATGTGTTTTCATTGGGAAACATTGAGGCAGCCACACTCTTAAGACCACAATACGTATGCGTGCATAAACCACACACCACTTTATAGCATAGGAGACAAGACACCTTCAGACTGCATCTAAGACTCTTAACATAGGTTAAGATCACATATTCATATATGGGTACATAGGTAGGGGTCATACTACACAATAGTATTAAATCATCAGTCATGTAGACCATACCCAACCCTAACATAGTCATTCACATGCTCATAACATTAGCAATATACCCTAGATCATAAACTATAATGGAAGCCTAGGCATAATACTTCACATAGGGTGGTCTTCATCACCACGCATTCATAATACAATTTCCTTCAAGGCCATGGTCATATCACATATACAATGAAAATAAGGTAAACACCGCCACCATAAGTGGACCATACCACACAATGTCATTCATGGTCAATTCACTACTTATTCAATATAAAGTAGAAGGAATATAGTAAACTCACTAATTATCCAAGCTTTGATCATTATTGATCAATTCCTCAATAATTTAATCATTTATTCATATATAAGAAAGTACATAGTCATACATTTACATAAACAAAATAATACTTTATAAATATCTCGACAAGGTAACACTACCTACATAATAGGCTAAATTGAGATTTTTGGAGAAACATGGGTTCATCATAAAATATGATTCTAATTCACTTTGACATCAGTATATAATCATCAATTCATCATAAGCATGATTTTGCAATAAATTTGAGAAAGAACACATGTCTAGATTGAAAGATATGGAGTTTTATCAAGAATTCTCTCTGAAAACCTTTGAAGCGACTCCTTAGAAGAAAGGTTGAATAAGGATGAAGGATCACCATACCTTATTATATGAAGAAACAACGAAGGCTTGAAGAAGAATCCAACGAAATACACTCTACAAGTTGTTCTTTAGTTCATCTCATATGGAGGTTTTGATAGGATTTGGAAGAGATGAGTATTTTGGGATTTTGATTTGTCAATGGGTATAGGGGTTTTGACTAGGGAAAAGGGTTAAATAAGTCATAAAAACAGATTATTATCGAATCCCAAAGTTACCAAAACACCCCCATACTTATCGGGACTTTTAGACATGTCAAACTTGACTTTAAAATGATGCAACCGAATAAGGGAAGTGGTTGCGCGTCGCGGAGGCAGATCCTAATTCTGCCTCACGAGATTTTTGAGGAAGTGAGCCTCGTGTTGGGTGCGCGACGCACAGGCACAATCAGTGCCAGGCGCGTGACGCGAGGCAGCTTACACATATTGGTTCTGCGCATTGCCTTCGGAAGCTTACTTGTCCAACATTTGGGTCCTCCTCGAGGGACCTTAGAGTTCTCCTCTGGGAGTCATACCCAATATATTTGACCCTAAACATGTATATTAAGGTTCTAGGGTCACCCCTACTCTTTTTGGACTTCAAACAATAAATAAACAAAAGGCAACCATATAAGGACACACTAGCACGTCTAAGAACCAATTTTCGAACGTCTTGGACGTTTGACATCCTAACAACTTCAAATCAGGTATACATACTATAAAACACTTAATTAGCATATTATTAACCTTTTAGGCACATGTAAGGATCTACTACCTTAATTTATTTTGATGGATCTTACGGTTCTACTTGACAATGCTAGAACTAGGACACATCACATGTAGGCACATGGTTAAGGAATATAAATTGTATCTTTGTTCTCTAATGTAATATTATTTAAGATAAACTTCCCAAGCATACTCAGTCGATGATATCCTTCATTATCATAGAGTAGTACAAATAAAGGAGTATATGAAGAGGTTCCATATCTAGTTCACAACCAAATCATTAAACCTAACCAAAGAGGTCCCCTACGGTTTCCTTTAAATGGTTAAGAGGATAGCTCAATGTCTTTACTAAGGATAATGTCATGTCGTTCCAGCCAATCAACCCTAAGTCCATTATTAACACAAAATGATACAATTACAACTGTCGACTTCAAGGATATCATAACCTTCATTTTAAAAGGTTCCACATAAATAACCCTCTTTAATATATTCAAGATCATGTTACATTAATACATGTACATTAAAGAATAAGGGTGTTCTAACTACTAAATAAAGGGTTCATATTCATTCATGTATCAAGCAAGGGACGTAGGGTCCACATTTACGATGACCATTATCACATAACCTTTTTGATCCATAGTTATTCTAAGACTCACTTAAGTAAGACGTGAAGAGGCCGCCCATACAACATCTTCAATACGTACCTAGTGATCTTTATGGCTACAAGAATACGCATTACAACTCAACAAGTATCAATACAAACAGGCACTAGAGGAAACATACATATACTTAGGAACTTCACATAAGGAACCGTCCTCTAAGACAACCCCAAGTTACA
>JAJJBR010002810.1:11797-54021 GCA_022817965.1 Solanum lycopersicoides
ATCTTAAAGGTCAGATGGGTTGATAGGACCTCATAAAGTATAAGTGTGTAGATGGAACTTCGATTATATGGTTGGGGCTCATTTGCCTATTTTCTCTAAGGCTTATATAGAAGCTAAGAAAACATAGACTATGTCCTCGAATATATGAGTACATACCAAGTCTTGAGACAATCAACTTCTCAAGCTTTGCCTCCTAAACTTCACTTTCCTCCAACCTATACTTATATAGTATAGAAAAGATGGGGTAAGTACAAACAATTGTACTAAGTATGACATTAAGCAAAAACACATGTAAAAGAGGACATTTAGTAAAACATACAAGTCATATATTTTGATAAAACCTTCATATATCATGTTATAAAGCATCATATAAGTAACACCTCTCGTAAACCTCAACGTATAGTCACATTTACGATGAACCATTATCACATAAACTTTTTGATCCATAGTTATTCTAAGACTCACTTAAGTAAGACGTGAAGAGGCCGCCCATACACACATCTTCAATACGTACCTAAGTGATCTTTATGGCTACCAAGAATACGCATTACACACTCAACAAGTTATCAATACAACAGGCACTAGAGGAAACATACATATACTTAGGAACTTCACATAAGGAACCTCCTCTAAGACAACCCCAAGTTACACTATAGTGCAATGTGAAAGTTGCATCCCATACTACTACTCCACCCTAGTGACCTTAGAAATTCCCTTAGAATAGGCACCTTACTTCATTCATATTAAATAGCCTAATCAAACAGACATAACATCAACATCTTTATTGACATTAGACATAAATTCACATTACTCATTAAAATCATATAATGACCCATTCATACATCTTCACATAAGAACACACCAAGACTTCACAAATACCTACTTTTCAATGATAGATAAGTGTCCCATACCACACCTACCTAAGTATTACACCCTTAAGAGACTTATTCATCTACATTCATTGGAGGTGATAGCTTCAACCGACATAGACCATTGAGAGCAAGTCATCAATCCGCATACTCCCCTACAGAGTGAGCGATCACCATTACCTAGAGGTAGGGTAATTCTTGATCCTTAGATTGAATTTCCTCAAATAGCTACTCCCATGCGGGTGCTTCTTAGAAGGATAGGGAGGATTGCATATAACTAAAATAATTCTCTGAGAAGGCGATAAAACTCATCTCAAGAGAATAAAATGGAATACAATATCTTACTTACGAAGTTATTCCACCCTTCTTCAAATCCTCTCGATGTTAAGAATAACTCCCCACGGAAGTCTTAGACATTCATTTCTATTTAGGTTAAGAGATAGCTATTTAGTAACCACATCTCAACTCACGAAGGGTACTTATCCATAGAGGAGTACTTTGACACAACATCTCAACTCACGAAGGGTATCTCATATCCAACCTATCTTAGAAAGCTCTTAGGAATAGTGAGGTTACTACTAAACACTTCATCTGAACTAACGAAGAGTGTTCACCTCAAAATCCCCTTTTTTTACTAGAGTTCTTTAGGAATTGTAGGGTTGTTGTAGACACTTCATATCTACTCAAGAAGAGTGTCTACCATACAATCCCTTATTTTCAATCATAAAATTCATCCATACATTCAAAATGTGTGTGTAATAAATGTGAGCACACCTTTCACATAATTAACCATATTCATAACTTGACTTCTAAACATTCTCATACTTCATTCCTCATAATTCACACACACTAGCACACTTCACATATACTCATACTTCATTAGACATATTCTCTACAAGATATACAATTCTAGCTTCTTAAAACATATTAACATGACATCATCGATCATACTATACTTCAAATACCAGCTTTCAAGGCCACACTCACAATACACACACATATATACATATTCGTATACTCATGAAAACACCGCTACCAAAGGTTGATCATACCACTCATGATGTCTCAATAGAAACTAAAACCAGAAAGAACACTTAATCTTCATGCAAGCCATTGCCAGCTTTTCTCAATATCTCCAACAATTCAATCATAATATGGCATTTAAGGCAGTATCTAATACAATACAACATAACGAAAACCATAGTTCGAACGTTATAAAATTATGCACATTAGGCCTACTCCAAAGATAAAAGTTGAGTTTATGAATAAGCATGGTTCATTGGGTTTTTGAAATTAAAATCATCAACTAACACAATAAAATATATTTCAATAATTAAAACGTTTTTATGCAAAGACCCATGCTTAGAGTTTTAATATAGAAGAAGTTCTGTAATTTGAAACCCTTTTTCAAATATCTTGAATGGTCCTTGATTATAAAAGGATTCAAGAGAACTACCATACTCAATAATGATAAACCACTACAATTTTAGTTAAGTGTGGTGCATCTCATCATTGTCCTGCATGTTGCTTTGGCAGCTCTCTTCGTCAAACGTTTGGGTTCCCCCTTGGGATTCCTTAGTGATGGTCCACGAAGTGTTAACTCGAAGCTTGTTGACCCTCTGTATGTACATTGGCTAGTAGGGTCATACCACTGGATATTAATGTACCAAACAAAACGCTAAAACATGCACAACAAACAAGGAACCACACTAGGCATTCAACAAAGGCTAGGTTTCCTAAATGATTTGGTTGTTTCTTTGCATTCGACTTCAAACTCACAAACTGATTTCGAATGAATAAAAAATTACTATTTAAGACAGTTATTCACTCATAAACACATGTAAAGCTCTAGTTTTACGTATTTCATTTAAGGGTCCGTTACAGATCTCCGCTATCTAGAACAACATTTGTCCTCGAGATGACACTAACCATTTCTAAGGCAATCAACGGACTCAAATAGCAGTAATACCACAAATATAATAAAGGTACAAGACACAATAGTCAATTAACCAAGCATTACAAGAAACACCACTCATATATTCAGCAATTTTAAGCCGTCAATTAAGTTCGGAACTGACTCCACAAATTTAAAGCACACACTTACTCTTATTTTAATTTCATTTTATGGAGGAACTACCTTCTCCAACATTTTACATTTTCATCACAATAATTTCAAAACTCAACATGTAATAACCTTTAAAATCACAATTGTCACAACTGTAACACCTCTAAAATAACTTTCTAAGGTGAACTAGAGCCTAACGTGTTTGTGTCATGATATTTTTGAGTTCCTAAAATGTGTTTTTAAATGAGGTTTTGTAGGCAGTGCTATAATGTTTGGGTGAATCTTGGATGTCGAACGTTCCAAGAAGTCCATGACGTTTAAGGTATGCTTGACACATCCTTGTGTGCCCTTTTAGCGTTTCTCGAGTCTTTACGGTGTTCATTTTGAATTGAAATTGATGTGGGCGGGTCCTTTAACATGTATATATCATATTTGGGTTTGAAACGTCCTGGTACAACTCCCCAAGGTTCCCTATAAAATTCCCTCTGTAGGACCCAAACTTCCTAAACGACTCCATGCAGTGTCTACCTACCGCCCAAGGACGATGGCTCGTGGGGTTCAACCTAATGGCCCCCCCGTCGCATGGGTGGGCCGTCGATGGAGACTTAGACTATGGATCTAACTCTCATTTCCAGGCTCTAATTCTAATTGAACCGGTTGCCATCACGACCCCGTTGATGGACGACGCCCGCGTCATTTAGTGGTCGTCGATTGGCACATGCAATTTTACAGGTGTCTTGGCCAAGGCTAGGGTATATTAGGTCATTCACCTAGCTCTCCCAAAATTAGTCTGACGGTTTCTTAGGTTATTTTGTTTTATATATATTTTTTATAAGTCTAAAACACATAGCAGGAATTCATTATTCAAAAATCAAAATCCAAAACCCTAAAGAACATCTGAGAACCCATGAAGCTTGAAGGGAGATTGAAGTTGAAGACTGATTCTAGTCCATCAATTCTTCTCAGAGTTTTTCCATGGTTTGCGTCATACATGGTCGATGATTTTCATCTTTAGAAACTCTTTCTTCATGTAGCCAATCTTCAAAGTGATTTCAAAGAATCTCATAAATATTGATTCTAACTTGTGATCTATCCATGGCTCTTGCAAAAAACGTTATTTGAATCATGAATATTTATTGAATGATTCAGTTTTTGATTGATTTTAGCTAAAACTTTTCATGAACCCATGCAAAACATAAACTTCCTTTAATTTGACTATAGTTTTGGGAAGTGATCATGTCTCTATTTCTATGTTTTCTTGTTTAGTTTACTTGGTGGGCCTATGGAATTATGAAAGAAATTATATGAGAATCATGTTTTTGACCTTAAGATTCATATGAATGGATTTGATTCATTTGAGTATTATAGTGTTGATTTTAATTGGTGATTATGGAACATTGGGTAAGGCCCTGTTGAGTTATGTGTGGGTTGATTTGCTATGATTAAAGTTGTGAGGGTGCATTGATGTATGCTGCCTAACTTCTTCTATATATGTAATAAAAGTTTATTTATTAATCATTATTGGTATGGTTCTCCAGTTATGGTGGCGTGCCTTAATGCTTTACTTTATTATGTAGGCCTCGTCGGGCATTACTTTATGAATTGAGGAAACAACGTGGCCTCTCGGCATTAATTTATGTAATAGATTATTCAGCATGTACGATAATCATGATTATGTTGATAGGAAGGTCTTGATGCCTTTAGTTTATATGGAAGTCAAAGCGAATGATTACTCCTATTGATGCGTACAGTGTCTCTAGTCAGGCTATAGTAGAGTCTTTATGTGAATACTTGATATTGAAGGTATGATTCTTCTTGATGACTTACATAGATTTGAAGGGTTACATTTATAATTCTATAGAATGTGTAAGATGAATCTGCAAGTGTGTCTAGATATCTCTCTGCTGCTTTGAAGAGATGCTATTATGTGCATAAGGTAAGAGAAGTTGCTTGTTAGGTTAGGGACCTACGGTTGTGATATACGTTGAGGTTTACGAGAGTGTTACTTATATGATGCTTTATAACATGATATATGAAGGTTTTATCAAAATATCATGACTTGTATGTTTCTACTAAATGTCCTCTTTTACATGTGTTTTTGCTTAATGTCATACTTAGTACAATGTTTGTACTTACCCCATACTTTTCTATACTATATAAGTATAGGTTGGAGGAAAGTGGAAGTTTAGGAGGCAAAGCTTGAGAAGTTGATTGTCTCAAGACTTGGTATGTACTCATATATTCGAGGACATAGTCTATGTTTCTTTAGCTTCTAATATTAAGCCTTAGAGAAAATAGGCAAATGAGCCCCCAACCTATAATCGAAGTTCCATCTACACACTTATACTTTATGAGGGTCCTATCACCCATCTGAGCCTTTTAAGATCCAAATTATTACCCCCCTTAAAAGGACACAACCACATTTATGTTAATAAGTGAAATGCACGCGCTTGACACGTGTAATTTTTATTTATTTTTTATTCTCTTGTTTGACACGTGTAATTTTTAATTTTTTTTATTCTCTTACCTTTTTTACAGATATTCCTTTCCTCTCCATTTTCTTTTCCCTCTCTTCCTTTTCTTTCTTTAAATTCTTGAAAACACCCATATGTCAAATTTTCTTTTTTCCTCCCTTATTTAAAATTCTTTTTAATCGAATCTAAAATTATTATTAAATTTATTGTTATGCAATAGGTGCATAAATGATTATTTTGAAACTTTTTTTTAGAGATTTCCGTCATTATTAAGTTGCTTGAATGGATTGTGTTAACATATTTTTTTTACAATAGCTTCAAAATAGTATTTCAATGGTGTTTTAATGGCTAATGTTGATTTTTCAAATGAGTGTAAAGTAATTTACTTAATAGTTATTGATTGTGGGATGGAAATTTCTATCTAGAATTTGTGGTGCTGTTGATAGACATTGTAATGATGGTGATTTCCAGATTGTGATGGTGAAATTTCATGTCTGCCATAAATGCTCTACTTAGATGCTAAGAAGAAGAAAATATATTAGAGATTAGTTAGGGGTCTTAAATTAAATCTATCTAAGCTCTTTGTGTTATTCTCATGGCAGATATGTGATGATAGGAGCTATATAACTGAGAATTTCATAGGTGTTTGGTGTGATTGAGGGTGGATTCAACTATGTACCTCAATTTTTAGGCATCAATGTTGCACCGATAAGCTGTCGGATCGTCACTTGGAGCTCCGAGGAAGAAAGGAGCTTTGTTAGTCTCAAAATTGTTCGCTGTAGCTTTTTATTTTTTTTAATTCTTTTTTGATTTTTCGTTTTCTTTTGGTGTGTTTATTTGATTTCCCTTTTAAAACAAAACTTCAAAAAACAAATAAGAAAAAAATAAAAACGAAAAAATCTGAAAATAAAGTTTTATAGTTATTTTGGCCTTCACTCTCTCAAAGAGAGTGAAATACACTCTCTTGCCATGTGATCATGTAGAAAGGTAATAATTTTAATTTTAAATAGTTTAAGAGGGTGATAGGACCTCTGTAAAGTATAAGTGTGTAGTTGAGAATTCAGTAATAAATTGGGGACTCATTTGGCCATTTTCACTTAAGTCTTATTATGTATTTCTTTCAACGTAAAGGTTCGTGTCCCTAAGATATTTATTTTGTGTCTTTAACTTTCCTTGTGACAATGAGACTATTCTTAGTATTTATGAAAGAAGTTTCCTTTTTATTATAAATGTTGTGAAAAGTTTTAATTCCGCACTACTTTTCATATCTTATGTAATGAATTATAGATAAGATGCTTGTATAAGACCCCAAAGGATCAAGTATGCCTTGTTCCGACCAAAGGGTTCCCCCTTCTTCTAGGGTGTACTTGCAAGTCGTTACAATAGGGCTTATGACCATTGTTGTTAGGGCTTTGGGGGTAATGTCTTGTTGAGGATAATTGTGTTCCTTTCTGTTTTACGCCTAGACATGAATTAGATTAGGAGAAGCAACTTCTCATATAGAGGAACCCCAGGTTGACTTAAGAACCTAACATGTGCATGGTAGACTAAGGTTAGCTTGAAGGTTGTTTGTATTATCACTTCTTATGTAGTAGGCTTGGTGAGACAACACCAAGGACATGGTAGCTTGAGTTGAAGTACTCATGATATCTTGAGATGGATGATCTCAAGGGTAGCTTGGGATAGTTAATCTCAAGGAGGCTTGAGTTGAAATACTCATGGTAGCTTGAGACAATTAATCTCATAAATGCTTGGGTTGGATTACTCATGGTAGCTTGTGGTGTTGAACTTCATGGTAACTTGGGGATGGAGGTTCCCATGGTAGCTTGGGATTGAGTAATATAGCTCTCCTAAGAATTGCTTGAAGTAGCATGACTAGAGTGCCTTCATGATAGCTTGACTTGGTTTGGCCAAAATCATTTCATGGTAGCTTTAGAAGAAAGGCCTATATACTCCTAATGGTATCTTGAATTTCATGCAAGGTGCAATTCATGGTATCTTGATTTACATGAAATGTGTATTTCATGAAATAACTTGAGATTAGTTTCTCATGGTACCTTAGGGTTGAGGATTTATGCTTCTCGATGGTTAGCTTGCATCTACATGATTCGTTGCATGGTGGTTAGGATGGTTGTATCCTTCCTTTAGTAGCCTTGTTAATATGTTCATATGATTTACATGGTAGCATGTCTATTATGATCGCATGTTGAGCTTCATAGAAAAGGTTACTAGATAAGTTAGCTTGGATTAGGTTAGTTTAGAGAATTACTTAGTATGGATGGTAGTACGGGATGTCATCTTTACATCGCACATGTATGACTTGAAGCTACGTATGACATGACCCCTATGAGATGTATTCTTATCTTGGATAGTGACTATAGTTTCATTCCATGACATGATTGACATAAGATGATAGTTCCTTGTCAATATTAATTAGGTTTATTAGATGACTCCTTAGATGACATGAACAAGTTAGGGTGATTCCAAGATATGCTTAGTGTGTGAGGTATTATGGGATATTTCACATGCATTGGACAAGTGTGTGTTGAGACGGCCTAGGGGCATAGTGCTTATATGTTGTGATGAACTTAGGTCTTAATTATGAAAGTGAACTTTATACTTGGAGATGGCTTGTAATTTAGTTCATAATAGTAAGAAAGAAAATGAGTTAAGTATGAAATCTTATATGCTTTATGATGCTTTAATATGCTTATGATATTCATGTTATATTTATGTCTTTATCTCTTATGATTATGTCTATTTTTGACTAACCCTTTGAGAGATCTTATGTTGGTATCTAGTTTCCATACTTAGTACTTTTTGTACTAATGCATATTGCCTGCATGTTGTCCATGTAGGGTCTTTAGAAGGTTTAGTTGCTTGAAGGGTAGAGTTCCAAGGTTTACAAGAAGAGAAGAAGTGGTGAGTCCTCATAACTTCGAGGAAGAACCTTATGTTCCTTTATGTTTTCTTTATGTTTAGATTTTGTGGGCTCTGTCCAAAGATATTATTAATAGTGTTGTCATATATGGTTTTAAGAAATATGTTAGATGTTTTTTTTAAAAGACTTCCGCAATATGTTTTTGTGGAAAAGTTAGAATTTCACACTACTTTTCGTATATATATGCAATGAATGATGTCTAAGAGGTTGGTACAAGACCTCCAAGAGGTCAAGTATGCCGTGTTCGACCCAAGGGTTTCCCTAACTTCTAGGGTGTACTTGCGGGTCATGACAAACACTGTATCAGAGCATAAGGTTCTGAAAATAGTCTTAGGATGTCACAAAAACCACGTCTAATAGAGTCTAATTCATCGGTTTGAGTCGCGACACACCTATGAGTAGAAGGCTATGGGATGCTTAGGAAAGTTTCACTTCTTCATTCTTCAAGTCGCGCCATAGATCTATAAGATATCTCTATTATCCCTTATCATTTGGTCTTTAGGATGTGACTATTAGAAGGGTTATACTACAAGGAGTGAAGGAGAATGGTGGGCTGAAATGCCAACAATGGCTATGTGACTTGATATAGATAAGATGATGGAATATGACGTTGTTTTTAGTATGAGTGGCTTGACCTATGGTTCTGTTGTTGTTGGTAGAAGGCAGTGATGTGTTATGATGTATGCTGATGGAATTTGGGGAATAGAGTTATTGAGTATTACCTAGAAGGGGTGAGTGAATACACCCATCTAAGGAGGGTAGAAGTGTAATTCACCTCTGTTTATGAATCACCTTGGGTGAGATGTTAAATCTTAGTGATGTTTAGAAAGGAGTTTGCATAGCCTTGCTCCAAATGGGGGAATGAGGTTGTTATGTATCCTTGATATGCATAAGATAGGAGTGTTAGAGCTTGTCACCTTGAGTGTTGTAGTTACTATGACAAGTTTAGTTCCGGTTGCTAGTATCATTTGAGATTATGAATGGTGCCTAGTAAGATTGCCCTAGGGATAGAGTTACAAGAAAAGAAGGAAAACAAGTTGCTTCTAGTAATGTGGAAAGTGTTCGTAGAGCTAAAAATAGGTTCTATGCTCTCCAATCCAAGTGTAATCAGGAATGATCTCCTTATGTATCTCTATTGATTTTTGAAATTTTTCCGAATTTCTTATTATTATGATTTTCTTTTCTGCTTTTGATGTTTCCTTATAATGACGAATTGATTTTAAAAAGATATGTGTAGCTTATTCCAAAGTGGGGGATAAGGAGCCTTTGTATGAGGTCTTTATATGATTATGTGTAGCTATGTTTAGCTTGGAATTTATTTGATTCCTTTATTTGGGTACGTGCATTTAGGTTTAATGCATATATGATGGGCTTCCTTCCTAGAGTTGGTCGTTTAGAGAAGTGTTTAGTGAGGTTTCATTCGAGGACGAATGTTTACCAAGTGGGGGATATTATTACAATCCAAAAGTAAGTTAGATCAAATAGATACTAACATATGTATCATGATCTTATAAGGTACAAAAATGACTAAAAATAGTAGTAAGAGTCATTATATAATGTTTGGAAGCTTTTGGAGGTCAAACGCCCAAGGATGTCCAAGACGTCCCAAAACTAGTCGAAGTTCAACTAGTGTGCCATAGTGTTTTTTAGTGGAGTTCTAGAGAATGGTTTGAGGCTGAAATTGAGTATATATGGTTCCTATACATAGCATGACATGTAAAGTGTTGAAAAGTCCGAGAACAATGCCCCAGGGACCAGTCTAAAGGTCCCCGAGGAGGACCCAAACATAGGTCATCGAAGCTGCCGGGTAGCCATGATTTGGAGGTGGTGGCGCGTCGCACAAGAAACATTGAAAGGGAAAAAAAAATTCCCTACTACGCTGGCCCTCACAAACCATTCCCTTTCAAAATTTCTACAAAAAAGATTTGAAAATTCCTACGCGACGCACAATAAGTTCCCAGATTTGCTCGCGTCGTTCTTATGTCAAATTTAAGTTGGTTAAAATGTCCATTATTTGAAGGGGTATTTTGGGAACTTCAGGGATTAATTACTGGCGGTTATTGTAGGTATTTGAAGATTATTTAAGCAGCAGAAAAGAAAAAAGACTCTAGACTCCGAATAAAAAAACTCTCTTCAAAAATTCTCCCAAAACCACCAGTGAATTAGAAAGAAAATTGCAGCAGCTTTAGAAAGAATTCACCAAGGTTTCAATATGGTTTTAAGTATCTAATCTAAGGTATATGAAGCTTATTCATCCATGGATTCTTCAATCCATGAAGTACCCCTAGTTTCCCTACAATTGAGAATCCAAAGAACCCCAAACAAGTGAGGATTGTGATTGCGTTGTGGGTAAGGTGTGTTTGTGTTCCCAATAGAGTGGGTAACATTCACTTATGTTCATGTCATGATTATATGGTGTTTTCATAAAGTTTTCACGCTGAATTATGATATTTGAACTTGAAGGTGATCATGGTGATTTTAGACCATTGGAGGCTAGATGAAGGTTTTATGTTAATCTTCTTAATTCAATTGTATTCTATGCTATTGGATCATGATTGAATCACCTATATATGAATTGAAATATGTGTAATTGATTAAGTATGATCTTGACCGAGGAAGTTGGAATTGAACCTATGTTATCATGTATGACTACAATTACCTTCTAAAGATCTAATTAAATAGATTAACATGTAATTAAGTATGAATCATGAGGGACTAAATGTAATAATCTTTTGTAGGACTTATTACCATTGTAGTTAGGGGTTTGGGGGTAATGTCTTGATGAGGATGATTCTGTTCCTTTATATTCTACACCTAGATATGAATATTATTAGGAGAAGCAAGTTCTCACATAGAGGAACTCTACATTGGCTTAAAAATATAACATTAATCAATGTATGGTAGACCAAGGTTATCTTGAAGGTGTGTTGTATGATCACTTCTTGTGTATTAGACTTGGTGAGAAAACACCAAGGACATGGTAGCTTTAGTTGAAGTACTCATGATTCCTTGAGATGGAATATCTCAAGGGTAGCTTGGGATATAGAATCTCAAGGAGGCTTGAGTTGAAATACTCATGGTAGCTTGATATATTGAATCTCATGGAAGCTTGGGTTAGATTACTCATGGTAGTTTGAGGTGTTGAACTTTATGTTAGCTTTGGAATGGTTGATCCCATGGTAGCTTGGGATTGGCTAATGTAGCTCTCCTAAGAATAGCTTGAAGTAGCATTGTAACACTTCGAAATTCCAAGACGTGTACTAGAGCCTAACATAAGTGTCATAAGGTGTAGACACTATTTTAAGGTCCATTTTAATAAATATAAGTCATTTAGGAAGTCTCGAAACCAAAACATCCAAGAACGTGGTATTCCCCTGTTGTGAAAAACTTGAGGTTGTATATTCCTGATGTCGATGTCTCTCTCAACTACATCTATGTAGATTCGTACTCATAATTGTGAAGCGTGCCACACTTATGAATAGGAATCTACGTGATGCTTAGGTAACTCTCTCTTTCTTGGAAATCCAATATCGTTCCTCTAGAGTATACTTATTGTGTGCTTTCACCTAAATCTTGTATTTTTGTTATAGGCAATGAATACTCGAAGGAATGTGGCACGAAGACTTGAGGAAGAGATTTCCAACGCGGCAGCTCCTCCTTGTGGTGATCATGTCCCTTCTCTTGAAGAATATGCTAATGTTGAACAAGGTCTGGCCAATCCTCCACCTTTGACGGATGGTGATATAAGGGCTGACCTCTTCCAATTGGCCCAAGACGTCACTACTCAAGCCCAGGCTATGATAGCCCAAGCTAACCGGGAGGTTGTACCTCGTCAAAATCAACAAGTGGCTACCATGGCCTCCCGTCTAGGGGATTTCACTCAGATTAATCTCCTACTTTCTATGGGTCCAAGGTTGAAGAAGACCCCCAAGAGTTCATTAATGAAGTATACAAAATAATCTTTGCTATGGGGTTGACTACTCGTGAGAAGGCCGAGTTAGCCAATTATCAACTCAAAGATGTGGCTCAAACTTGGTATGTCCAATGGAGGGACAATAGGCCTCTAAGGGGTGGACGTGTTACTTGGGAGATCTTCAAGAAGGCTTTTCTTGATCGGTTCTTTCATAGGGAAATGAGGGAAGTGAAAGTGGTGGAGTTCATCAACCTTCATCAAAGAGGTGTTAGTGTACTTGAATACTCTTTGAAATTCACTAAATTGTCCAAGTATGCTCCTTCTTTTGTTTCCGATCCTAGGGATGAAATGAGACTCTTTGTGACAGGGGTGTCGGAAGAATTTCAAGAGGAGTGTCATTCGGCTATGCTACATGATAATATGAAGATTTCTCGTCTTATGGTTCATGCTCGACAAGTGGAAGAGGAAAGGGCTAGCAGAAAGAATAGAGATGCTAAGAGGGCAAGGTCTTTTGATGGTGGCCCTTCTAAGCGGAGGATCGATATCCAAGTTACTAATGGCTAGGGATGATAAGATGTCTAACCCTAAGCCTCTAAAGGGAGGGAGCACTAGTTCACCAACTAAGAAGCCAACATGTGCAAGGTTTGGCAAAAAATATTGTCCTGATTGTATGAAGGGAACTAATAATTGTTTAGGTTGTGGAAAAAAGTGGACACAAGGTTATGGATTGCCCTAATGATAAGGGTCAAGATAGAGGTGGAGTTCAAACTCAAGCAAGTGGTTGCAATGATGCTTCTAAGAAGAACCGCTCTCGATGTGGTGACCGGTATGTTGATAGTCATTACTATTGATGTATATGGTTTACTTGATACCGGTGCTACTTTGTCATTTTTTAAACCTCTTGTAGCTAAAAAGTTTGACATTTTACCCGATATCTTACATGAATCCTTCATAGTGTCCACACCGATGGGTGAGTCGGTTTTTGCCAAAAGGGTGTATAGAAATTGTCCTAAAATGTTTCCCAATATAGTTTCTCATGTTGAACTTGTAGAACTTGACATGCTTGATTTTGATATCATTTTGGGTATAGATTGGTTGCGTGCTTGCTTTGCCTCTATTGATTGTAGAACGAGGGTGGTGAAGTTTAACTTTCCAAATGAACCCGTCGTAGAGTGGAAGGGGAGAAATTCAATTTCTAGAGGTCGTGTCATCTCTTTTCTAAAAGCATGCAAAATCATCTCAAATGGTTGTCTATATCATATAGTAAGAGTCCATGATTTAGACTCCTAAATTCCACCCATTTAGTCGGTCCCCGTAGTGAGTGAATTTACGGAGGTCTTTCCTAATGATCTTCCCGGTATTCCTCTCGAACGGTAAATTGAATTTTCTATCGACTTGTTACAGGATAAAAATCTCATCTCAATTCCTCCTTATCGGATGGTTTCAGCCGAATTGAAGGAGTTGAAGGCTCAACTAAAAGATTTACTAGTAATGGGCTTCATTAGACATAGTATTTTTCCATGGGGTGCTCTGATTTTATTTGTGAATAAGAAGGATGGGTCCCTTAGACTGTGCATTTATTATCGCCTACTCAATAAAGTTACTATAAAGAACAAGTATCCTCTCCCTCGGATTGACGACTTGTTTGATCAACTCCAAGGGGCAAGCTACTTTTCTACGATTGACTTGACATAGGGATATCACCAACTTAGGGTGAGAGGTGAGGATATACCAAAGATGACATTTCGGACTAGATATGGTCACTATGGGTTCTTAGTAATGTCCTTTGTCTCACTAATGCTCCAGCGGCGTTTATGGACCTAATGAATAGTGTGTTTTGAAGATACCTAGATTTATTTGTCATTGTCTTCATTGACGACATCTTGGTATATTCGAAAAATGAGGGTCATCACATGGGTCATTTGAGAGTGGTGTTGCAAGTACTTAAAGAACATCAATTGTTTGCCAAGTATATCAAATGTGAGTTTTGGTTGAGGTCGGTGGAGTTTCTTGGTCATATCATCTCCAGTTAGGGAGTAGAGGTTGATCCAGGAACACGTAGGCGGTGAGAAGTTGGCCTAGACCATTGACTCCAATCGACATTAGGAGTTTCTTGGGTCTAGCAGGTTATTATCGGAGGTTTGTGGATGGTTTTGCGTCCATTGCATCTCCCTTGACTACTTTGACCGAAAAGAGTAAGAAGTTTGAGTGGTCAGAGGCACGTGAGAAGAGCTTCCAAATCTTCAAAGGTAAGCTTACTTACGCTCTTGTGTTGACTTTAATGGAGGGTACAAAGGGCTTCGTTGTGTATTTTGATGAATCCCGAGTGGGTTTGTGGTTTATGCTTATGCAACATAGGAAAGTAATCTCATATGCTTCTAGACAACTTAAGGTGCATGAGAAAACCTATCCCACTCATGATCTTTAGTTAGCGGCCGTAGTATTTTCTTTGAAAATATGGAGGCATTACTTGTCTGCTGTTCATGTGGATGTGTATACCGACCACATGAGTCTCCAATATGTTTACTCAAAAAGAGTTGAATCTCCGACAAAGAAGGTGGTTAGAATTGTTGAAATATTACGACATGAATGTTTTCTATCACCCCGGCAAGACCAATGTGGTTGCGGTTCCTCTGAGTCATATGACCATGGGTAGTGTGTCCCATGTAAAAGAAGATCATAAAGACCTAGTGAATGATTTTCATAGGTTGTCGAGATTGGGGGTTAGATTGAAAGATTCTCCAAATGGTGGCTTTATGGTCCATAATAACTCTGAGTCATCCTTAGTTGTTGAGGTGAAATCCAAATAACACCTTGCTAAACCATTAATGGAGTTGAAAGAATTGGTTCTTTGTAATTTTAATGAGTCACTCTCGTTGGGGGGATGGTGGTTTTTGGTATCAAGGGAGGTTGTGTGTTCCAAATGTTGATGATTTGAGGAACCGGATTCTTGAGAAAGCTCACGGCTCCCGTTATTCATTCATCCGGGGTCAACAAATATGTATCATGACCTTAGGTAAGTGTATTGGTTGGAAGGCTTGAAGAAGGACATAGCGGAGTTTGTAGCAAACTATCCAAATTGCCAACAAGTGAAAGTCGAACATCAAAAGTCGGGTGGTCTACTTCAAGAAATCCAAATTTCTACTTGGAAGTGGGAAGACATTAATATGGATTTTGTGGTAGGTTTTCGTAAGACTAAAAAACAATATGACTCCATATGGGTGGTGGTGGATAGGTTTATCATGTCCGCTCTTTTTATTCCCGTCAAGTCTACTTATTTGGCGAAGGATTATGCAAATATCTTCATAGATGATATTGTGTGTCGCCATGTATTCCGTTATCCATCATATTGGATAGGGGTGCACAATTCAAATCTAGGTTTAGGAGGTCTTTCCAAGAAGGGTTAAGTACCAAGGTAAAGTTAAGTACCATTTTCCATCCCCAAATGGATGGTCAAGCGGAGCGTACTATTTAAACCCTTGAGGATATGCTTAGAGCTTGTCTCATCGATTACAAGTGAAGTTGGGATAAGAACTTGCCTTTGGTGGAGTTTGCTTACAATAATATTTTCAATTAATCCATACCATGGCTTCTTATGAATCCTTGTATGGTAGGAGGTGTAGATATCCTATTGGGTGGTTTGAAGTAGGTGAGTCTTTGATTCTTGGTCCCGATTTTATATATAAGACTTTAGAGAAAGTTCATATCATAAGCAATCGCTTCCAAATGGCCTATAGTGGGCAAAAGTCCTATGCCGATCATAAAAGGAGGGATCTAGAGTTTGAAGAAGGTGATAAAGTGTACTTGAAAATTTCAACTATGAAGGGGGTGGTTAGATTTGGCAAGAAAGGGAAGTTAAGTCCTCGTTATGTGAGTCCCTATGAAATGTTGCAAAGGGTTGGTAAGGTTGCCTAGTGAATTGGCTTCGGTTCATCTTTTTTTCAATGTTTCTATGTTAAAGAAGTGTATCGGTTAACCCGAGTACATTTTTCCTATTGAGATTCTTGGTGTGACGGATAACCTGTCCTATGAAGAGGTTTCGGTTCAAATCCTTGATAGGAAAGTAAAGAAGTTGAGGAAGAAAGAGGTGGTTTCCGTAAAGGTGTTATGGAAAAATCAACTAGTTGAGGGTGCAACATGGGAGGCCGAGACAGACATGAAGTCCCGTTACCCTCATCTCTTTGATAACTAGGTTATTTACTTTTATTAATTATGAAAATAATGACTAGAAACTGATGTTTCTTGATTTTTTGTGAAGATTTGCAAAATGTGCATTTTGTTATGATGTTACAGTAACTTACAGTGAAATTGTCCATTTGAACTTGAAATTTTGCTCTTTGGCTTATTTAGGTTAGGTTGTGCATTTTGATATGGTGAGCCTTTATGAAATGATATGTGGCATATTGGTAAGTTGAACTTTGGCATTATTGACTCATGTAAAGTATGTTGAGCTGATGTTGTTGTGATAAGGAAATTCTTCATAATGTTATGTTTGAGCCTTATGTGATGTAATTGAAGCTTTTAAGTTGCCTTGTTTAAGTAATATTATTTATGTTGACCTGTATTGTTGTTGGTTGGGCTGCCAGTCTTGAGTCTATTCCTTCCTTCGGAAGAGTTTTTACTGTCATTCGAGGACAAATGTTCCTAAAGGGGGGGGGGGGATAATGTAACACTTCGAAAATCCAAGACGTGTTGTAGAGCCTAACATAAGTTTCATAAGGTCTAGACACTATTATAAGGTCCATTTTAATAAATATAAGTTATTTAGGAAGTCTAGAAACCAAAACGTCCAAGAACGTATACGACGCCGGTTACGTCTAGGGGGTGCTTCCTGGTTGTAACAAACTTTTTAGGTGTTGTAAAACGGACGAGTTCACCATCAATCCTTCATAAAACTGTAACAACCCTAAAAATGAAGAAGATAAGAAATGTTTAAGGTGTCAAGAATGCTTGCGATTAGACCAAGGTTCACGCGGATTAATACGCGTAGAACCAGACCTTAAAACCCTTACTACGGTCAACCAAACTAACTTGGGGAGTTAGTTGAGCTTGGAAAGGTTGCAACCAACCAAGTAAGGCTCTCAAAAACGAAGATTTAATCGAAGGAGTTTTTACCGGACTTAAAAAGAAGAAATCTTAAGTTTTGAGGGTCTAGGGGTAAAATGGTCTTTTACCAGGATAAGGGTAATATCGTAATTACCCTAAATATATAATTAACTAGTTATTTAATAAGGTGGAGGGGCAAATTGGGGAGAGAGAGACGAAATGGAGCTCTTGAAGTTAAGTCTTGCTCCACCAGGGTTCGAACCTAGGTGGAAGCAATTAATTTATGTGATTTTTATTTAAGCTATTGAATTAATGTAATTAATTAATAATTATTATTCATTAGCTGATTTAAAATAAAATAAAAATCAGATTTTTATTAAGTAACTAAACCTTATTTGACTAAGTCTTAAACTAGACTCCTAAGCCTAATATAACTCCCACTCTCTCACGTCTATCTCTCAACTCTCACGCTCAATCTCTCCCATTCTTTCACACGACATTTCTCTGCCAAAACAAGATACAAAAGCAGAATAATAAACCAAGTTCTTCACACTTGAAGAGCTCACACGAAATCAGAAGAAAACAAACGTTAATCGCACACTAGGCTAAGGGAGGTTGTCATTCGAGTGGAGTTGATATTGAGGAGGCTTAGACGAGTTCTTGAGTGGAGTTTTTGGGCTGCAACTTCAAGTTTTAAACGTCAAAATAAGGTATGGGTTTTCTTCTCTCTTGGCCCCTTTCCCAAGAGACCCCTTAAGGTTCATGTTATTCGTTCGAAAACTAGGATTGTTTCGCATTTTGCATGCCCCTTACACTAGCTCCCAATGAATCGTAGGTTGGGTATGATTGCTGGTAGATTTAGGTGTATGTATGATTTTGTGATGAACATGATTTTGTTTGTATACTTGAAATCGTAGGAAAGACAACCATGTATTCGAAAGTTTGTGCAAGTGTGTGTATGTGCAAAAGTATGTTACAGTGAATGTCTCTGTTAAATGCTCCAAAAAGTTTAATGTATTATGGTTGTATTTTTACGTGTATAAACTGAGGTAAGTCGTGATGATCATATGAAACGTTATGTGGCTGGATTGAGAAAGAAATTCTTGGCTAAACGACTCCATGAAAGTGCACCTAAAACGTTATAAATGAACCATGAATCCCTAAAAACTAATGTGTAATTTGATGAAAAAGGGTATAGAAAACTCGTGGAATAAATTTCCCGAACCTGGAAATAGGCTCTAGAAAGAATCTGGAAATTTTGGACGTCCAAAAAATTTGGAAAAAAAAAGTGAGGCCTGCAAGGATCGAACCCAGGACCTCACAAAAGCCTACCTAACAAATAAATAAATAAAAAAAAGGGTGTCAGGCGGGGCTCGAACTGGGGCAGTGAAGCAGCGAATTTCGCCAGGCAAAAAGGGAAAAATAAATCGATGTTGTGGGGTTTTGATCCCACAACACGGAAGACCCTTGTTAAATTTTAAAAAAAATAATATATATGGGGTCGTGGGGGATCGATCCCACACCCCTCAGCGAATGCAGAAATTACTAAAAACGAAAGGGGTCATGGGGAATCGATCCCACGCCCCTCAACGCCTGTAGTAATACAATTTAATAGAAATAAAAAGGGGCTGTGGGGGATCGATCCCACAACCCCTTGGTCAGTAGCGAATAAAGGGCATAGGAGAAGGATAGAAAATTCTTTGAAAAAAACTATGGGGTCGTGGAGAATCGATCCCACGCCCCCCAGTAAGCTGTAGCAGCGTTCAAGGAGAAGGAAAAATTAAAATAAAAAGATTGTGAGGCGTGGGAATTGAACCCACGACCTCTAGGTAACCTGCGAAATTGGAGAAAAATAAAGAGAGGCTGTGGGGGTTTGATCCCACAACCTCTTGGTCTAGGCGAAATGGGACAAGGAAACTTTAAGGAAAAATAAAAAATGGTAGTGGGGGTTCGAACCCACAACCCTTCGGCCAATTTAAGAGGAAACCAAGTAGAAAATGTAAGGTACAATGTTAATGTTGGGATTCAATCTAGAGTCCCAAGGTTATGGAGATTAAAAATAAAATCAATGAAAAATGTAAATGCTATCCAAGTGATTAGAATTTGGGTTTCCTCGCCCAAACTTCTGTATTGATACATAAGTCATACGTCAACAAAATATCCAAGAATAATGCCACCTACTTAGATCGAAATCAAGATCTTGGCATATATACAAGATACATAAGTCTTGTACTACATAATCTTATGAATGTATGAATCACTTAACGAATTATGAATGAAGCTTCATGGCTTGCGTTTATAGACTCATAAGTCTAGCATACGTTTAAAAGTAAGTGAACCGAAGATGTATGTACTGAATGATGAAATGAACTATGAAATGATGAAACCCTAGAAGGGTTAAGTAAGGGTATGAAACACACCAATGGCCAAGTATATTGGCATATGATGAAATGAACATTCACGTAAAAATGAGGTGAGTAATTATGAAGAGTAAATGTGCTAATGACAATGAATGTGGTGACAACATGATATGAGGCTAATGCAAATGATGAGAGCAATCTCAAACGAGCCTAAGTAAATGTTACCAAAACGTACTCACCTATGAGAGTGTAAAGTTAATGAAGAGACCAGTCTCTATGAACACTCTAATGAAAGTATTGAGATTAACACACTTAATACTAATAATGAGATGATAAATCATCTATTGAGCTATGATGTCCTTATACTAGAAGCCAGCTTCCATGACGTATGAGTTGAATGTAATGGAACTTTATACTGAGCACCGATAGACTATCTACGAGCGGTGATGCCTTCTTTTGGGAAGGGCGGAGGTTCACGTAACTCTCATGAGATGAGACTGTCCGGCTTGCCGGGTATGGGTCTCCTTATATCTCCTAGTCTTTGAACCTATACTGCCAATATAGAGATCTGGCGGGGTTAAATTCCCATGTACGCTAGCATGTTTTGGGTAACCTTGGCCGGTGATTCCACCTCTTTTCGGTGTGGGGGAGACACTGATTTCATGATGCTCACATGATCTATGTCGGTTAAAGTTAAAGTTCCCAATGAATGAATGAGGTCAGCCTCAAATGAAGCACATCATGAAATGAATGATATCAAAGGTGTTAGAATAGGATAATCAAGAGGTGAGCTAGACTCAAGTAATGACTCTAGGTTATTCTTGATCATTGCACAGCAAACCCGATGAAAGTCTTAAACTACATCCTAGGTATAGCTGGTGTTCACACTGGCCTATGAACGAAATGAAATGAAGTACGTATGAATGAATGAAGCAGACTCTGTGTTTGCTAATGAAGACTCCCTAGTTGAGGAACCATATGTTGAGCCCTCATTTTGGAAAGTCTTAATGTCAAGTCCATGATTCCAAGGTCTCATGGCATATGAATGAATGATATGAAAGAAGCTATGTGTTTTATGTTATGTGCTATGATATGTGCTATATGTAAGATGTTATGTGTTGTGTGCAATATGATATTTATGATGATACATGTTACTCTCATTGCATGACTTTTCTAATCCAAATTTGGAAAGCTCACTGACTTTCCTAATCCAAATTTGGCAAGTCCACTGACTTGACTTCCCATAATCATGTTGTTAGGGAAGGGCTATTCTTTCTCATGCATGTCCTTGGTGTGTGCTTGCATATACCCATACTTAGTACAAGTGTGTACTAACCCTATACAACTATACTATTTTAGGTGCAGGCACAGGTGGACGATAGAGCTACAGGATAATTGTTGCAGTTATCCAGACGTGCAGCATTCATCCGGAGTTTGTAGGTCCTCATGCTTTCGAGGATGCTACTGTTTTATATTCTTGCTTAGTTTTAGAGTAGAGCTAGTAGAGCATGTTCCACTAGCGTTTCTTTCCTATTTTCATTCAGACTTTGTATTGGTGCCATTTTGGCAATTATACACCTATTACTTATTAAACTATTTCTTTCAGTTGCTTATCTCTTAATGTTAGATGGTTGATGGTGAACAATTATGAAATGATAAGAATGTTTAACAAGTATGTTAAGAAACAAAAAGTATCAAATTTTCCGCTAAAATTAACCTAGATGAAGTAAGAATGACGTAAGTAGGCTTGTCTGCGACCTCTGAGAGGTCAACGACGCCGGTCTTGTCTGCGGTCTAGATTCCGGTCGTGACAAAAATGTTATGGTATGGGATCTAACTCACCTTTTAGATTTCTTTCCTCAAAGGGTTCCTTCAAATTATTTTCAAAAGTTGAGTTTTCAAGTGGGTTTCATCCAATCTCGAAATTAAGGTTATGAATTGAATTGTTTATGATTTCGTTTGAATATTATGAATAGATTAACATTTATTCTAACTTAATTAGGATACATCTTGATTGTTTGGTCTAGTTTGTAGAAGATGACATTCACCTCTTAACCCTAGATTATGATCTTGATATGAATTAGGTTATATTGGTTAAATTGACTTGTTTATTGGTTGAATTACTACTAGATTATGTTGTTATACTAACCATGAATGAATTAGTGTGAATTTTAGTCTTTCATGCTAGTTCTTGAGAAGTTGATTTAGTTTATGAAGTATGTTGTGAATTGACCTAAGTATCTTGTCATAAGCAATGAACTAGTGATGAATTGTGATGTAGTGATTCAATTAGACTTTATATTATGTTGGTTATTGTTTTATGCTGAGACTATACCTTAATTGGGTTGATTTAAGGGTTGATGGTAAGACCTTGATGATTGATGATGAAGGAGACTTGGTAAGTCTAATGATCCCTATCCCTTACTTCAAATTATGGTTAATTGTGATTAAGTCATGATGATGTGTTGGAGTATGCCTTGCATTAGGATTGATAGGGTGGTATGATGTTGATTGAAATGTCTTGACTATGGTTGTGAGGTTTATTAAGATGTAAATGTTATAAGGATGGTGATGAATACCAATGTGCCTTATTATGAATGAATATGCAAATGTGCTAACCTCACTTATGTGAATTGTAATGAAAGGACTATACTCATGAAATTCTTATTGAGCTATGATGATGATGATTTTACAAGGGTTAGACCCTAAGACCTATCTATGATTGTTAATAAAGACTTAAAGTAATTTCAATAAGGGACTCTAGCTTAGCACCGAGTGAACTAGATTGAGGAGTGTCCCTTCCCGCAAAAGGAAGTAGGATCACTAATCTACTCTTGAGATTGAAGACTATAATGCACGTAGAATATAGAGGGTCCCAATTATATCTCCTAGTTCATGTACTATGTTTTCCCCATAGGAATACTAGCTAGTGGATCCACGTAGTTGCTATGTTAATTTTTTAGGTACTACTTTGGCAAGTAGTCCACCTTCTTTCGGTCCACATTAGTTCTTGTGGTCTATGTCGGTTAAGTAAAGATGTTTCCAAAAGGTAAAATGAATTTATGAATGGACTCTTACTAGGATTACCTAAGGGATTTAGCTTAGTCTAGGTAGGGGTATGGGACTCTACCTAAACATTGCACTAGTTAACCTTGAGGGAAGTTTTAGAAGGATGTTCTTATGTACATATATGCTTATAAATGTAAATGATATATATATATATATATAATGATCTCACATGTAGATGACATTATGTGGTGTTGGTTATTCTTATGAACATGTAATTAGTCTATATTGGTAAAGTATGATGTTATGTACCCTTAAAGGTTATGTTATGTGATGTTGAATATTAGTCATGGTTCTTGTTGGGGTACTTGAATAAGTAGGGTTATGGGGCTTTGCTTGGTCATTGCACTTGTTGACTTTATGAGAATTCATAAGTAGTGTCTTGCTTTATGATGATATGATGAACTATTATTCGTGCTTGTGATGTTATTCCTTGATGATAGGGTTGTATTACATTATGGTTTCAAGTATGTTGATATGCATATTACTTGTTTTGACTTAATGAATATGTCTTGTTGGTTGGTATGGTTTGCTTGATTTTGTATAAGACTTTCAAAAGGTAAAATAGCATGATTTAACTAAATGTCCTTTTTTATCACGATTTGATCTTATTTGTGCATATAGTCTTATGCTTTGTACAAGTGGTGTACTAAACCCATTTTCTCCCTTTTCCCCAATATTTTAGGTTCCGGTCATTGAAGGATCTTTGAGACGACTTGAAGAAGACTTGGACTTTCTCAATTATCCAAGTGGGTAGGTCCTCACTTTCCGAGGGTGATGCCAATATCAAACTTATGAAGTTGTTTTAATTTTAAGACTCTTATGTCCTTTTTCCTATCATTTGAGTACGGATTGTATAAGCATATATGTGGCTCTTTCACATTGATGTACGGGTTATGCCCAAATTGCTAATTTTGTTAGATGGTAATGAGCTGAGATGATCTTTAAAGACTATGTTCTATCTTATATATATATATATTTATATGCAATAAAAAGTAGAAGACTATGTAATCTTCCTATACGAAGGGTCTATGTATGCTCTATATGAATATATATTATCTGTATGTAGAGGTCTATGTAAACCTCAATGTAGAAGTAATAAAAGTTTTTATTTTTTCTGTATTTTTTGACCTATGAATGTAATGATGTATGCTAAGAGGCAAGTCTTTTTCCTCAAAGAGGACGACGACGTCGGTTACGTTTAGGGGATGGTCCCCGGTTGTGACAAGCATGACTAGAGTACCTTCATGATAACTTGACTTGGTTTGGCCAAAACCTTTTCATGGTAGCTTTAGGAGAAAGGCATATACTCTCATAATGGTAGCTTGACTTGCATGCAAGGTTCACTTCATGGTATCTTTATTTACATGTAAGGTGTATTTCATGAAATAGCTTGAGAATAGCTTCTCATGGTAGCTTAGGGTTGAGGGTTTGTGCTCCTCTACGTTTAGCTTGCGTCTACATGATTGGTTGCATGGTGGTTAGGATTGTTGTATCCTTTCTTTAGTATCTTGGTTAGTATGTTGAGATGCTTTCCATGGTAGGAGGTCTATTATGATAGCATGTTGAGCTTAATATACAAGGTTACAAGATAAGTTAGATTGGACTAAATTAGTCTAGATAAGTACTTAGTATAGATGGTAGTATGCGATGCCATCTATACATTGCACAAGTATGACTTGAAGAACTACAACATTTAAGTCCTCTAACCACCCAATAAGAGTGTGGCCTAAACTATGAAAAAGTGTGGCCTTTGATAAAAGGCCATACTTTTGGACTTTAGTCCACGCTTTTCGGGGGGTGGCCGAAAGAAGTGTTACCTTATAGTTTAGGCAATACTTTTCACATGTTACCTACACTTAAAAGCGTAGCCTAAAATACAAAAAGGCCACGTTTTTTCAGCTACGCTTAGAAGTGTTGCCCAACAAGCTACACTTAAAAGTGTAGCCTAAAAGACAAAAAGGCTACACTTTTGTAGATATGCTTAGAAGTGTTACCTATTCATCTACGCTTAAAAGCGTAGCCGAAAGCAAAAAGACCACGCTTTGTAGCTACGCTTAAAAGTGTCGCCTTACCAGCTACACTTTCAAGTGAGGCCCTTTTTTCCGTATTGCCCACAATTTAAAAGTGTTGTCTTTTCTATCTTACGTATGACATCATTTTGAACTGTAGTCCTTTCCTATATGCATACCACAATATACAGTCCTATGGCTACACTTCTAAGTGTGGTAAGCTATAAAATATTTATATGCCACAATTTCTAATTAAAAACACCAATATTGTTTTGCAATAAATAATCTCAAGCATCAAATTAGCTAATAAATAGTTCTGACATATAAATTTTCAATAAATTCAAAAGATAGTCTTTTGTACATACACATACTTAAAAAAGAAATACTCTAAATATATGTGTACACATGAATAGTTGAAAAAATATTCAAGCTTTTGCAATAGTTCAAAAACTCTTCATTGATCATCCACTTTCACTTCAATGAGATCAAATTAACTTGTGGGGATCCTTCAAATTTGAGCACCTATATTTCCCTATACACATTTAAAATGAAATACAATTAACAATCAAAACAAACAAACAAATCAGATTGTAACAGTTTGTATCAGTTAACTTTAAGAAAACACAAATAATTCACTATAAGAAGAGCTAAGTTGTCAACACCTATAATTCACGTTATATATTTGTACCATTTCAGAAGAGCAAAGCTGACAATTAAACAACACCAATACTTATTTTCTCAAAGTTTGTGGCTTCAATATTTCAGTATAGCAAAGATGATAATTATACAACACCAATACTTACTCTGTGTATTCACGTAGAGTTCTGCCTTCAACACTTCAAAACACCATGGTGTATAAAACGATGGTAATCCAAATCTTAGATGAAACAACAATAATTTTGCAGTATATGACTCAATGGATGAAAAAATTGAGACTTAAAAAACAAATATAGAAAAATTAACATAACAGATCAACAATCATACATGAAACTTATAGAAAAACTAAATCTGGAAAATTTACAACAAGGGCAAGATCTAAAAACAAAAACTTATAAGGTAACCAGAAACAAATTTGGAAAAGAATTTTGTAGGATAGAACCTAGAAATTGAAGATGAGATTTTATGCACTTTGACGGACAAAACAGAAATTCCTGTATATTATTGCTTCTTTGACAATGGAATCTTTGTGTTTGTCATTGAGTGGAAAGATGATGGTGTCCTATGGGTGGATGAAAAGGGTGATTGAAAATGACAGCACATTTTCCTGAGAAGTGTGGTGGAGTGTGCAACAGAGACACCCTAGAAGATCGATGACGAGGGAGCACAATATTTTCGTTGAATCCAAGAAGGGAGTGGAATTGAGATACGAAAATTGGGAATGTGTTGTTGGTCTATATATCTGCAGAGAGGAAAAACATCTTATTGCATCTCAATTCCACACCCTTTGTGAATTCTAAGAAAAGATCATGCACTCTCGACACTGATATTCTAGGGTTTCTCTGTTGCACACGCCACCACCGTTCTGTGGCTAATGTGCCATCATTTTTGATCCCCCTTTGTTCTGCCCATAGGACACTATCGACTTTTCATCCAACTACAAAGGACATGATTCCAGCGAAAGCAACAAATTTGCCGGAACTATTCTTTTTTCTCCATTGAAGTGCATATGATCAAGAGTGCCAAAGCATTTTTCAATGGAGAAAAAAGAATAAATGCTAGTACAATTTATCAAAGACAGAATCTACAAGAAGATTGAAGATGCCATTATGAAATATCAAGAAATCAACGAAAATATCAATGAGTGATATCAAGAAATTACTTGTTGCAAATACGATTACACATATTAGATGTATTTCAACTATTAATTCCATTTTATGTCTTGTTCCTTCCTGTACTAGATAATATTACAGCATATGACTGACCAGTATTCTTAACAATTTCAAATATAACAAAGTTCTAACTACTACTGACGTTGATTTTTTTCTTTCTTCTAGTAATGGAAATTGATTGGTTATTTCTGTAAGACCTTGAAAATAGCTTAGGGCTCTAGATCCTAACATGTTGGTCTTAGTGTTATAAGTTCTAAATATGTTTAATATGTGGTATATATGCAGTAGCTAAAGATTAGAGGCGTTGGAAGTCAAACGTCAAGGGATGACTAAGACGTTTGACGACTAATTCACCTAAATGTTAAAATGTGGTTCTATGTGTTTATGTGTGTTTCATGTTGTTTTAAGGTTCTTAATAGAGTTATTATAGTATGTATAGTCAGTGGTTAAAGTTTTTTGAAGTTTGGAGGTCAAACGATCAAGAACGTCCAAGCATTCGAAAGATGTGCCTTGAGTCGACCTTACGTCTAGGCGAGTTTCATTGAGTTTTATGTGTTCGTTTTGGATGAAATTCATGTGAGAGGTGTTAAACTAATAGATGATATATTTAAGTTGGAAACGTCTGAATATCCCAAGGACCATCAAAAGTTCCTTGAGGAAAGGACCCAAAACTGTTGGCAGACTGTCCCAGACAGCCTTGGCGACGGAGCTGTCGACGGCCAGTCAGGCTATGACGCCATCACAAGGTTACGTCGTGGGGCCTTGTCCAAGGGTGTGGGGTAACCTTGGAACGCAAAAAGATCTTGAAATGGAGGTCCATGACGGACCGTTTCACCTTGACGGCCCGTCACAGGCAGGTCGTCATGGCCTTGTCTCCTGCGCAGAATTTTCTGCCAAGTTAGGGTGAACTTGTAAATTCACCCATGTCTAAATAAGACTAGGCGGTTTATTAAGGGTCTTATGGGATTAAATGAGTATATAAGTGTTTAACACTTAGAAAATTCATTCTTCTAAAATCAAACCCAAAGTCTCTAAGAAATCCCAAAACCTCCATTGAAGACTCCATTGAAGAGCAATTGGTGAGGGTTCTTGAGTGGAAATTCTTCAAAAAAATGAAGAATTATCATCCTTTAGGTATGGTTTTTTGATCCTTGAAACTTATTTCATCAAGGAGCCCAATCCTCAGAGTGTTCTTCAAAGTTTTCTAAAGTGAATTATCAATTCTACTCTAATCATGGGTTCTTGCATGAAACGTTTTCAATGTGAAGATATGATATTATTGATTTTTAATTGATGTTTTCCAATGAAATTATCCATGAACCCTTGACTTCTCAAATCTCTAAGTTCACTAAAATATGGGTTATGATTATGTTTTGAGAATTGATGAATTCATGTGTATATTGCTATGGGCTTTTGATTCATGTATATATTATGTATGAATGATGTATAGGCTGTTTCAATTGATTAATTGAATAATGAATACTCTTAGATCTATTGATGTTAAGCTTGTTGAATCGATGTGAACTTAATGCTTACCAATTCTAGTGTAGTTTTCTATGGTTTTATATTGATGTAAGTATTGTGTCCGTTATGATATTTGGTCTAGATTGATAAATCTATATTGAATTGCTTAGATTCATTGAGTATTATGGTTATCCTTTGAATTATGTTCATGCCATGGGAAGGGCTGTGATGTTGCATTGGTTGATTTGGCATTGAATTGAGTTGTGGATATGGGGATGAAGGTATGCTGCCCGTTTTCTTTAATTTGATATTAATTATACTTTGATTATATTGTGATGTGTAGTCCACTTATGGTGGCGGGTGTTATGTGAATTATGTGGCCTTGTCGACGTTACTTTATGCAATAGATGATCATGGCCTTGTAGCATTACTTGAAGTATATGATGATATGTGATGTATGATAATGTCTATCTATATGTGAAAGTAATATGTTCTTATATGAATTATGTTAGGTTATAAGATGTTATTCCTAAGTACACTAGAAGACTTGTATTGTATTAAAGTGAATATGTGTCTTGTTTAGGTAGACTTATGTCCCTTGCTTGATGCTTTTAGAATATTATTATGTGATGATTTGACTTAGTATGTTAAGAGTCTTGAATAATAATATAAGTAAGTCCTTAATAATAAGAAGGTCAATGTTATGTGGAACCTTGTACTTAGTGGCGAGGATATGAATTGTGAAGTAGTTAGCCATAATGGTATCCTTAATGTTATGAGTGATGGACTTAGGATGGTTGGCTGGAACGGCATCATACATACCTTAGGAAATCGAGATGACTTCTTGCGCTAAAGTGAGATACGCCCTAGTGGAACTTGCTTTGGTAGGTGAATGTAATTGGGTTATGAACTAGATAAGAGACCTAATTATATGAACTTAATGTGAATTAATCTATGAGAACAAAGGCTAGCACCGAGTGAGTATGGTAAGGAAAGTAATTCTAGTGAAGCACGAGACTAGATTGCAAAGAAACCTTTCATATCCTTAACCATGTGCCTACATGGATGTGTCCAAGTTCTACCATTGGCAAGTAGAACAACCTCATCGAAGTAGGATAGAACTTCGGATTCCATGTCTTGCTATCATGGTCTATGTCGGTTATTGCCTATTCTCATCATGTGGAATACCTTTTAGCATTAGATAAGTTTATGAGGTTTAGGTGGTGGTATGGGACGCTATCTAGACATTGCACAATAGACTTTGAAGGTGTTATGTGGAGTTCCTAGATCTTTTCCAAAGACCATTATGTGATCCATTATGTGAGTGTCTATGTGATTCTTTATGTGAGTGTCTTATGTGATGTAAGTCTTAATGAACTAAGATGAACTAATTACTACGTTAGTAATTATGTAAATGATTGAGTACCTAATCTAAAGTGACTTAAATTTCCTTAGCTAAAGTATGAGGAGGACATGAAGGTTGTCTTTATTTCTTTTTGAAGTCTGAGGATGACTCTAGTTAGAAGTTGGTTAATCTTGTTGACATGATCTAAACCTTAGGAAGTCTAAGAATATTTAGGTAATCTTGAAGAGGTTATTGCACTATGGACTTTATCTTCTTGATTTACTTAAGTAGTTCTTTTGATATCTTGGAAGGAGAATCTTTCTAATCTAAGTGTTGTGTTTAGTGAAATATTCTATGAGGTAGTCTATATGACTCCTTGTGTGTGTGTGATAGAGATTGTATGGCGGTCGTCCACATCACTCAAGGAACCTTGGAATTGACCTTTGTAGAGGAATCTTACATAGATGTTGATTATCTTCTAAGTGTGTATGTGATCATCGTAGGTAATCTTAAGGTCGTTTAGGCACATCTAGAGAGGTGTATGGGCAGTATTCTTTGTGGACTTAAGTGAATCTTAGGATGACTTTAAGTGAGGGATTACATGCATAGAAGACTTAGGGAGAAGGGTGAGTGATTCACTGTAACAGTGAATTAATTCACTGTACAGTGAATATAACTCACTGTAAGGTGAGCTTTAAGATGCTATCTTTGGTTTAAGTTATCTTATGTGTTTATTAATTGTTAAATGATGTTCTTATGTTTAATCTATGATTTCTAAATGAAAGATGCATATTTCTAATAAAGTCCGTTTTCATGATTTTTAGCATATGGCCATACTTAGTACATGTGGTTGTACTAATTCCATGCTTTATTTTCTATCTATAGTCCTTGGTAGGTAAGGAGCTTGGAGAAGAAGACTTGGGCTAAGAAGATTGTCCGAGTAGAAGAGTTCAAGTATGTCTCATTGTTTCGAGGCATATATGTCGTTTAATGTTTCTTTTATGAAGTATTGTAATAAGACTATGTTATTTCTATTTTCGTATAAAGTACTCTTGTGTCTTAAGATGATGAGATTGAGACTTAGTATTTCTATATGAAAGAGTTTTAAAAACTATTTATTGTTTTAGTTAAAAGTTTTAATTCCGCACTACTTTTCATTATGTATATGCGATGAATGATTGAAGAGGCTTGTCTGAGAACTCTGAGATTTCGACGACGCCGGTCGCAATCCAAGATTGCACCATCTTCTAGGGTATAATCTCGGTTGTGAACAATTTCAGCTGGGATTAACCAATTTAATTGCTTGGGATACAGATAAGTATCTCCCACAATCAATTGCGCATTACATCAAACAACAAAAAAAGGCAACAAAATATAAAAATTTAATCACCCAAAAAATGAAAATAGCAAACTAGCTACATAGATTTGGTATGCACACAACCATCTGGATTTTTGTTCCTTCCATATGCTTCCAGGAAGAAGGTGACATGTTACCTACTCTCATTAATATAAGTCATTCATCTTGAACAAATTAAAAGGAGACTCAATTAGCTTTAAGAAAATAGATCAATCATATCAACTAAGAAACTGAGACAAATTAGCAGCTCGCTATTTCAGTCACAACACGCATAACACTCTTGGTCTACAACAAAGGAAAATTATAGGTAAAAGATGTACCTCTCTTGGAGCGAGGAACTCAGAGAGACTTCAAACGCAGACTTCAGTGTCTGCTCTAACTCACATCCTTAAATAAAAAGAAACAAATAAGCGATATAAATAACAAACAGCCAAATGAAACAACATTGAGCTAGGCGTACAAGTTCCTTAGTAAATAAATAATCAGACAAGAAGCCAACATAAATTACTTGACCAAACAACAATTAGGTGCATGAAAAAAGGCAACAAAAAACTTAAATATTGTAGCGATCTAATGTTCAATTCCACATATTATATATCTTTATGTGTTTGTACCAAAAAAAACAATTAAATTACAAAACAGTAAGCGACCACTATATGGTCATCACAAAAATAATGAAACTCATAGTGCGTCATCTTCAATCTCTTCTTCAGAGTCATCTTCATGCTCATCTCCATAATCATTTTGAGACTAGTCTTCAAAATCATGTTCAAATTCATCTACAGACTCATCTTCAAACTCCTCTTCATACTCGACTTCAAGTTGTGGAGTAACGAATTCATTTGAAGGCACATCAATAATTGTTTTTGGTAAATCAGTCCTTCTTAACAGTACTTCACCATTATCTTTTGGTATAGATGGTCCCATTAAATGTTGAGATGGATCATTGTCATAACTTTGTGGGAGATTAGATTCAACTTCATCACCCATATTAAACAAGTCTCTCGAAACAGTCTTCATAACATAATGTTTATGTTGATCATATGGATCTTGCACATAAAAGCATTGGTGTACTTGAGATCCAAGCACAAAAGGCTCTTCCTTAGAGCATCTCTTGTTATAATATACATAAGTAAGGCCATAAGCATCATTTTCAACCTCATACCAATCGCACTTAAATAAAACAAACTTAAAATGACCGTAATAGTCTAATTCAACAATATCAATTATTCTGCCATAATAAGTCAAATCTCTAGCAATCAGATTTTTATTCTTTGAGCTTGCAAAGCTTGTAGTTGAGGCAACTACTGTAACAACACTATTTTGTTTTTTAAACCTTGAATCACGCTGCCTAACGTGGAACCTATATCCATTGATTAGATAACCAGAATATCTTTTTGCAACAGAATTTGGTCCTCTAGGCAATTGTTTTAGCAAATCAAGCACATCCTCTTGCAAAACACGAGTTTCAAACGATTGAGAGAAGTTTTGACAATGATTCTTGGCCGTGCTCTATTTAGATCTTCGTGGCTCATTATTAATCTCTTGCGCAAGCTCTCTACACAACATATATTTTTTTGTTAAAATTATAACTAAAATAAGTTAAAAACTAATTATACAAAAAGAATACTATATTGAAATTAAGGTACCTAATATATTCTTTAACCTCGTCACAATTTCACAATAAGTATGCATGTGCCTGACTTAGTAATTTGTCATCTAAAATGATATGGATTAAATTTGTTTGATCCAAAACGAACTCCTTTGTTAGGAAACAAACTCAAAGTTTCAGCATCAGTTGAGTCACATTCATCATTATTTTGGGAACTTCTCTTAAATTTGATATTCACACTCCTATGCATATATTTGGAGAATAAATTCATACAATATATTCCCACTCGTGTCTCTGCTATGCAACCTTCTAGATAACGTCTTTTGCAAATGTATTATTTGAATGTACCGATTTCTATTTCGGTGGAATACATCCATCGATTTTGAACTGGACCTCCTAATCTCACTTAATTTGCCAAATTACTAGGCAAATTAATCATTATATCAAAAAATGAAGGAGGAAAAATTCACTCCAACTGATTTATTATTTATATGATCTCTACTTCTAAGTAATCCAGTTGCTCCAATGTGATTACTTTTTGACACAAACGACGGAAGAAGGAACTAAGACGAATCAAAGGAATAGCCGCATGATCAGGAAGAATGCTTTTGTTTGGTATTGGAAGCATGTAATGTAACATGTAATGCGCATCATGGGTTTTGTAATTAGAAAAAATTCTTTCATCCATGTGCACACAACTAGATATATTGGAGGCACTACCTTCAGGTAGCTTGGCTATCTTTAAGACTCCACAAAATTTTTTTGGATGAAGGTCCTTTGTGATTCCCATATCTTTCAAATTATATATGGAATTTGCATGATCCTTTGTTTTTCCAGAAATATCCAAAAGAGTTCCAAGTATGCGATCAACTATGTTCTTCTGTATCTACATTACGTCAATGTTATGACTGTCACGACTCGAATCTAGACCCCAGAGGAGCCCGGCATCGTTGACCTCTCAGAGGTCGCAGACAAGCCTACATACGTCGTCGTTACTTCATCTAGGTTAATTTTAGAAGAAAATTTGAACTTTTGTTATTTAAAATTTATATTGGAAAACATTGATCTCGCATAATACTATCTACATAAACTCATAAGCGTTCACAACAACCATCTAAATCAAGATGATCAAATGAAAGATATAGTCATAAATATAGAGTTGCCAAAATGGCACCAATACAACGTCTGAAAGTAAATACAAAAAAAACGCTAGTGGAACATACTCCACTAGCTCATGCTTACTTCTACTCTAGAATAAACCAGTAAGCATCCTCGAAATCATGAGGGCCTACCAAATCCTGATGAAAGCTCCACGTCCAGATAACTTCTGCGTCGACTCGTAAACTCTAACGTCCAGCTGCACCTGCACCTAAAAATAGATAAATGTATGGGATTAGTACACACTTGTACTAAGTATTGGTATATGCAAGCACACACCACATACATGCATGATTTAGAATAACTCTCTCCTAACATATGAGTTATGGAAAGTCAAGTCAGTGGAGTTGCAAAAATCGGATTACGAAAGTCATGCCATGAGAGTAACATGCATCATCATACGTATCATATTGCACACAACACATAACATATTGCATATAGCACATAACATATTGCATATAGCACATATCATATTGAATTTCATTCGTTCATATGCCATGAGACCTTAGAATCATGGACTTAACATTAGGACTTCCCAAAATGAGGGCTCAACATATAAGATCTCAACTAGGAAGCCTTCTTTAGCAAACACAGAGTCTGTTTCATTCATTCATACGTACTTCATTTCATTTCATTCATAGGCTAGTGTAAACACCAGCTATACCTAGGATGTAGTTTAAGACTCTCATTGGGTACACTGTGCAATGACTAAGAATGACCTAGTGTCATTACATATGTGTAATTCACCTCTTGATTATCCTACCCAAACACCTTTGGTATCATTCATTTCATTGTGTGCATTACATGAGGTTGGCCTCATTCTTTCTTTGGGAACTTTAAATTTAACCGACATAGATCATGTGAGCTCCATGAAATCCTGTGTCTACCCCACACCGAAAAGAGGTGGAATCACCGGCCAAAATGAAACCAAAAACATCCTAGCGTATATAGGAAATTGAACCATGCTAGATCTCTATGTTGGCTGCATAGGTTCAAAGACTAGGACATATAAGGAGACCCATACCCGTCTGGCCGGAAAGTCTCATCTCATTAGAATTACATGAACCTCTGCCTTCCCGAAAGAAGGAATCGCCACTCATAGCTAGCCTATTGGTGCTCAGTATAAAGTTCCATTACATTCATCTCATACATCATAGAAGCTGGCTTCTAGCATGAGGACATCATTGCTCATTCGATGATTTCTCATCTCATCATTATATTAAGTATGTATTAACTTTAATACTTTCATTAGAGTGTTCATAGAGATTGGTCTCTTCATTAACTTTACACTCTCATATGTGAGTACGTTTTGGTAACATTTACTTAGGCTCATTTGAGATTGATCTCATGTTTCACATTAGCCTCTTATCATGCTGTCACCACATTCATTAGTCTTAGCACATTTGCCCTTCATAATTACTCACTCCTCTTTACGTGAATGTTCATTTCATCATATGCCAATGCACTTGGGCTTTTAGTTTGTTTCACACTATTACTTAACCCTTTTGGGGTCTCATCATTCATCACAAAACATCTTAGGTTCACTTTCTTTATAAACGTATTCTGGACTTATGATTCCACACACACAAGCCATGAGGCTTCATTCATAGTTCATTTAAGTGATTCATATTGCCCAAGATTATGTGGTACAAGACTTATGCATCTTGTAAGTATGCCAAGGTCTCAATTTGATTCCTATAGGCAGCATTCATTAATTATTTAATCATGTAAGACTTATGTGTCAATACGGAATTTTGCAAGGGAACCCTATTTCAAATCCCTTGTATAACACTCAGTAAATTTTCCTTATGATTTTCGTTGACATACTTCTTGGCTAGGGAACCCAAGATCAAATCCCCACACCTACACTTTCTTTCTCTTTTTTTTTCTTGATTTTTCCCTTAATCAATTCGGCCTGGGGGACCCAAGATCGAATCCCCACGCCCACATTCTTTTCTTTTCCTTTATTTACTTTATTTATTTGCTTAGATTAAGAGGGTGTGGGATCGAATCCCCACAGTCTCACCTTATTTTCATTTACATTTTCTCCTTACTTTCTCATTCTGCTAAGAGGTTGTGGGTTTGAATCCCACATACCTCATTTTTATTATTTCTTTATTTCATTTTTCTCCTCTCTCCTTCATCCGTCCAAGAGGTTGTGGGTTCGAACCCCACACGCCTCACTTCATTTTCTTTCATTTTTCCCTTAACTTTTCACTTGAGCTTTACCCCATTTCGAATCCCCCTTACCACATTTTATTATTTAATTTTTTATGAAATGTATATATTTAGGTCTTGGTTTCAATCCCCACTGACCTCAAGCATTTAAAAAGAATATTTTAGAACGTGATTTTTTTACAGTAAGCTGCCCAAAAACAAATTTCCAGAATGCTGGAAATTTGTTCACCATTTTTGCATGTAACAACCCTAAAAATGAATAGGATCAAGACTTAGGTTTTTCAAGAATGCTTGCGATTAGACCAAGGTCCACACGTATTGATACGCGTAGAACCAGACCTCAGAACCCTTACTACAATCAAGCCAACTAACTTGGGGAGGTAATTGAGCTTGGAAAGGTTGGAACCAACCATGTGAGGCTCGCGAAAACGAAGATTTAATTGAAATAGTTTTTACCAGACTCAAAAGAAGAAATCTTAAGTTTTGAGGGTCCAAGGGTAAAATGGTCTTTTCCAAGCCAAGGGTAATATTGTAATTACCCTGAGGAACAAATTAATTAATAAATTAATTTATTTATTTAAGGTAATTCGGGTGGAGCAACCCGAATTGACCCATTTTTCGCAAATGGGGTCACTCGGGTTCGAGCCCCACTAGAAGCAAGATTTAACTAGCTTTTATTTTAATTTGTTAACTTAATTTTTAATAAATAATAAATGTTAGATGATTTAGGAAAAAGAAATCAGATTTTTATTAATTTTAATTAATTATTTAAGTTGACTAAGTCCTACCAACTAGTCCTACTTCTACTAGACCACTATCTCCCATCCCCCACTCTCTCTTACACGTTAGTCTCTCTCTTTCACTCTCTTTTCTTGGCTGCCAAACGTGATAAATCAATCAGAAAAAGAAAAACCAAGTAAAAGCAAAAGTTCATCAAGAACTTGAAAGCTAGAAACACAAAAGAGAAAGCAATCCGGTAACGTTAAGCAAAACATACTACACTAGTCGGATAAGGTGTGACTTTGGGTGTGTGGACTGATTTATGGAGAAGTTCTTGGGCAGCATTCTGGACATTTAACAAGAAAACAAAGGTATGGGTCTTCTTACTCTTGGTCCCTTTCCCAAGAGACCCCTAGGACTCAGTATATTCGGCTAAAAAAATAAGGTTGCTTTCCCCGTTGCATGTCCCTGTCATTAGCTCCCAATGAATTCGTAGGTTGGTATGAATGCTGTTAGAATTAGGATTATGTGAGGTTTGTGCTGGATATGAATGTGTTGAATGTACGTTAATTTATGAAAAGACAAACCATGTGTGTGTTCGGAATTATGAAAAATGTGTGGCATGACATGAGTTTCGGCCTAGAGGCTTAAAAGTGTTAATGTTGTGTTTGTTGTTTTATGTACATCAATTGAAGTAAATCGTGTTGTTTACAAAAAGGAAATGAGGCTGAATTGAATAAAAATCTCATAGTCAATTGATTCTATGAATCATGCACTTGAAATTACGTTAAAACGGAATTCATAAATGTAATCTTGTGCTAAGTAATGTATTAGTGTTATGAGTTAGAAAGTACCTAACATTTTCAGCATTGCACAAGTTAATTTAGACTAAATAAAAAGGCATATGAATCTGGAAATTTACTACAAAATAAAAGAATGAGGCCACTAGGAATTGAACCCGTGACCTCATCCTTAGGCGAAATAGACCACGGAAAAGGGTGAGGGCTGGGGGGTTCGATCCTGGGTCTGATGCAAAGGAATGAGTAAGAGAAAAATTAATGAGGGGAGTGGGATTCGAACCCACCACCCCTCGGTCAGAACTCATGAAGAATAGAAGGGAAAATTAAAAAAAAAAGGTGTTGGGGCTAAGGGGATTCGAACCCCTTAGCTACTGCCCGCGAAAGTGAAATAAAAAAATAGGTGAGGCCGTGGGGGTTCGATCCCACGACCTCACTGCCCACGCTCTCAACTGAGAGAAAAGTATTTAATATATATATGGGGCTGTGGGGGTTCGAACCCACCACCTCACAGCCCTTAAACGAAAATTAATTAAAAGAAGGAGGCTGTGGGGGTTCCAACCCACAACCTCCTTACTTGGGCGAAATTAAGAGAAAAATAAAAGAGGCTGTGGGGGTTTGATCCCACAACCTCTTGGTTTAAGAAAAAATAGGATAATATTATGTTAATGAAAAATGAAAATGGGGTTGTGGGGACTCGAACCCACAACCCATCGGCCAATGCAAGAAATTTTTTAAATAGAAGAGTAACCCTTCAATGTAAATATTGTGATTTGACTTAGAGTTAAAATGTTATGAATATTAGAATGAAATCAATTAATAATGTTAATGACATTCAATTGATTCAAGACTTGGGTTTACTTGCCCAAACTTTCGTATTGATACATAAGTCATACGTGAACAAACGTCCAAGAATAATGCCACCTACTTAGATCAAATTCAAGATCTTGGCATAAATACAAGATACATAAGTCTTGTACTACATAATCTTAGGAATGTAAGAATTACTTAACGAACTACGAATGAAGCCTCATGGCTTGTGTGTATAGACTCATAAGTCTAACATACGTTCAAAAGTAAGTGAACCTAAGATGTATGAAATGAAATGATGAACCCTAGATGGGGTTAAGTATGAGTGTAAATGCACTAAATGGCCAAGTGGATTGGCATATGATGAAATGAACATTCACGTAATAAGAGGTGAGTAACTATGAAAAGCAAAGGTGCTAATAATAATGAATGTGGTGACAACATGATATGAGGCTAATGTAAATGATGAGAGTAATCTCAAAGGATCCTAAGTAAATGTTACCAATACGTACTCATCTAGGAGAGTGTAAGTTAATAAAGAGACCAGTCTCTATGAACACTCTAATGAAGGTATTGAGCTTAACACACTTAATACTAATGATGAGATGAGAAATCATCTAATGAGCTATGATGTCCTCATACTAGAAGCCAGCTTCCATGATGTATGAGGTGAATGAAATGGAACTTTATACTGAGCACCGATAGGCTAGCTATGAGCGGTGATGCCTTCTTTCGGAAAGGACGGAGGTTCACGTAACTCTCATGAGATGAGACTGTCCGGCATGCCGGGTATAGGTCTCCTTATATCTCCTAGTCTTCGAACCTATACTGCCAATATAGGGATCTGGCGGGGTTAAATTTCCATGTACGCTAGCATGTTATTGGATCACTTTGGCCGGTGATTCCACCTCTTTTCGGTGTGGGGGAGACACTGGATTTCATGATGCTCACATGATCTATGTTGATTAAAGTTAAAGTTCCCAATGAATGAATGAGGCCAGCCTCAAATGATGCACATAATGAAATGAATGATACCAAAGGTGTTAGGATATGATAATCAAAAGGTGAGTTATATTCAAGTAATGACATTAGGTCAGTCTTGGTCATTGCACAATGAACCTAATGAAAGTCTTAAACTACATCCTAGGTATAGCTGGTGGTTACATTGGCCTATGAATGAAATGAAATGAAGTACGTATGAATGAATGAAGCAGACTCTGTGTTTGTTAATGAAGATTCCCTAGTTGAGGTCCCATCTGTTGAGCCCTCATTGCTGGGATGTTTTAATGTCAAGTCCATGATTCCAAGGTCTCATGGCATATGAATGAATGATATGAAAGAAGTTATGTGCTACATGTAAAATGTACTGTATGCTATATGATATGTGCTATGTGTAAATGTTATGTGCTGTGTGCAAATGTGAAAAGTATGATGATGTACGTTATTCTCATGGTATCATTTTCCTTATCCAAATTTGGAAAGCACACTTACTTTCCTAATCCAAATTTGGAAACTTTCCTAATCCCAATTTGGTAATTCCACTGACTTGACTTCCAAAAATCATGTTGTTAGGAAAGAGCTATGCTTTCTCATGCATGTCCTTGGTGTGTGCTTGCATATACCCATACTTAGTACAAGTGTGTACTAACCCTATACAAACTCTACTATTTTAGGTGCAGGCACAGGTGGACGGTAGAGCTACAGGATCATCGTTGCAGTTATCCGGATGTCCAGCATGCATCCGTCTTTGGTAGGTCCTCATGCTTTCGAGGATGCTACTATTTTATGTTCTAGCTTAGTTTAGGAGTTGAGCTAGTGGAGTATGTTCCACTAGCGTTTCTTTCTTATTTTATTCAGACTATGTATTGGGCCAGTTTGGCAATTATACAATTATGTTTAATGAACTATTCCTTTCATTTGATTATCTCTTAATGTTTAGATGGTTGATGTTGAACAAATTATGAATATATTAGAAATGTTTAGTAAGCAATGATTAGAAACAAAAAGTTTCAAATTTTCCGCTAAAACTTAACCTATGTAAAGTAAGATTGACGTAAGTAGGCTTGTCTGCGACCTCTGAGAGGTCAACGACGCCGGTCTCGTCTGGGGTCTACATTCCAGTCGTGACAAATTTGGTATCAGAGCACTAGGTTAAATTACGAAAATAATAAGTTCACATCAACCACATTGAGTAGTTTCTAAGTCATGGTAGTGAAGTGCACCACTATCCTGAATTAGAGACTGCATGATGCGTAGGAAAATTTCCCTTCTTCTGATCTTATCGTGCTTTTCTGAATGTCTGAATTCTTGGTGTTATGAGCGTGTCTAACATCAATCCTTTTTGTTTTTCCAGAGAATGAACACTAGGAGAGGATTTGGTCAGAGGAGAGGAGGAGCAGCTGCTGGGGGTAATCAGGATCTACCCCAGGCTCCAGCTGAAGGAGTGGCCATGCCAGTTAACCCAGCTGGGTTGACTGATGCTGAGGTGCGGGCATCTTTGTCCCAAATGGCACAGGCCATTACCATGCAGGCCCAGGCTATGACTGCCCAGGTCAAAAGACAGGATGTTCAGAGGGAGAACCCACCGGTCCGTAGCATGGCTGACAGACTGAGGGATTTCACGAGGATGAATCCTCCCATTTTCATAGGGGTTAAGACATCGGAGGATCCTCAAGAGTTTGTAGATGAGGTGCATAAGATCTTGGTGGCTATGGGGGCCACTGACATTGAGAAGGCTGAGTTGTCTTCCTATCAGCTCAAGGATGTAACACAGACTTGGTGCAAGATGTGGCAAGATAGCCCTGTCTTAGTTGGAGTACCTGTCACATGGGAGCTGTTCAAGACAGCATTTCTGGAGAGATTCTTTCCCAGGGAGATGAGGGAGGCCAAGGTTGAGGAATTCATCAACCTCAAACAAGGCTCCATGACAGTCAGGGAGTATTCCCTGAAGTTTGTTAAGTTGTCAAGGTATGTTGTTTTTCCCTAAGTATTTAATAGCAAGAATAAGAATAATACTGAACCTTGTTGAAATCTCCCAGGTATGCTACTTCCCTGGTTTCTAACAGCAGGGATGAGATGAGTAGGTTCCTCACAGGAATCAATGGAGACCTGGAGGAGGAGTGTCGATCTTCTATGCTCCATGATAATATGGATCTTTCCAGGTTGATGGTGCATGTACAGCAGGTAGAGGACAGCCGCAGAAAAAGAGGTGTTCGTGATGCTAGGAGGCCCAAGCCTCAAGATCAGGCAGGACCCAGTCATGGAGGCCACAGGAATAACTTTGGCGTCCGTGAGAAGCCAAGGTTCAAAAAGGGGAAACAGAGTTCTGGGAATTCTAATCCTCAGAGGGGTACTACACCTAAAGGAGGCAGACCTGAGCCCAAGAAGGGAAATGGAGGTGAGATGCAGCGTACTAATAAGAATTGTGCTAAGTGTGGCCGAGCTCACAGTGGAGAGTGCAGACAGGCACTAATGCCTGCTTCGGTTGTGGTAAGAGTGACACATGGTCAGAGACTTCCCACAGAACAGAGGTCAGGCTGGAGGTAAACTCAGCCTAGGCCTAATCCACAGGGTAGCAGCAGCAGCCGAGCCTCCTAAGAGGAACAAGTTCTATGCCCTGAAAGGCATAGAGGAGCAGGAGAAGTCCGCTGATGTGGTCACAGGTATGCTGCAAGTGTTCTCAACTTCTGATTATGCCTTACTTGATCCAGGTCTACACTTTCCTTTGTAACTCCTCTGCTTGCTCTTACTTTTGAGGTATTGCCTGAAGTTCTACATGATCCTATAGTGGTTAGTACACCTTTAGGAGAGAATGTAAGAACTGATAGAGTATACAAAGATTGCCAATAGTTGTGAGTGGTAAAGCTATGTGTGCAACCTTGTTGAGTTACCCATGCATGATTTTGATGTATTCTTGGCATGGATTGGCTTCACAGTTGTTATGCTTGCTTGGACTGTCGTAGTAGAGTGGTGAGATTTCGCTTTCCAAATGAAGAAGAGTTAGTCTGGGAGGGGTACAATTCGAGTCGTCCTAACCCCTTGATTTCTAACATTAAGGCCAATAAAATGATGTCCAAGGGGTTATGTGTCATCTTGTGAGTGTTAATGATTTAGATCATGACATTCCTTCATAGACTCAGTACCTGTAGTGAAGGAGTCTTAGATGTGTTCCTGATGATTTACCTGGAGTCCCTCCCCTTCGAGAGATT
>JAJJBR010002811.1:0-32702 GCA_022817965.1 Solanum lycopersicoides
TTGACATGTTGTATATATATATATATATATATGTGGGGATTTTTATCCAAAAGTACCGTCCAAATAAATAGTTTATACTTTGTATCGTCGTGTAATTATTTATATTTGAATTAGCCAACGTGTATATATGTGTATATATTACATGGGCCTGGACTCTGGAGGTTTCTCTCTAATTAAATTGTTTATGTATATTATGGCACATTCACCTGATCAAATGTGGTTTGTATCATATTAAGTAAAGGTCAATGATATGTGAAGGATATATCCTATTAAATAAAAATAACTTTTATTTTTCATATAAAAATGAATGAAGTCAATTTATTGTTGAAATTGCGGCTAGTATGGCTATCACTTAGTTATCGACTTGCCGCTTTTTATTTGTTCAATCATAAGTACTATCGCAAGAAAGTTATTTATTTTTCTATAAAAAAGCTTATGCATTTCACGACTTTCTTATGTTACATATGAAATTCCAAACACATCAGTGCATTCTTGGACTAATTGGCTTAGAGTTTGAAAATTGATAAAATTTGAGTATTCATCTCCTATTTTTTGAAAAGAAAAGAATATTTTCTTTTGTGCATTCAAGAGAATGATCTAATAATTAATAAATCATCTACAATATTTTTATTATTGGAAATCCACATCCCAGCAATCACAAAAAAAAATAAAAAAAAATGGTGAAACTAATAAAATTTACAAAATATTTTGTTAAAAGATACACCTCTGCTTAACCTTACAACTAATATACCTCCTTTTTATTAAAAAATAAAATAAAATCGAGGTTCAATCTATCTTATGCTCATGTATAAATTATCTTTTATTATTATTTATTATGTTTCATTTGCATTTTTAGATGAAATCAAAACTTTTTCCCTTTGATTACCTCTCACCTCCACCTCAGGGTCCACCTCAGGGGCGGAGTTACATTGCATTAATTGGGTTCGGACGAACATCCTTCGTCGAAAAATTATATTATTTATACATGGTTAAAAATAAATTTATATATATATATATATATATAGTAGATGTCGTACCCCTTCGGCTATCTATTTCTATAGATTATGAACTCCCTTATTGAAAAATTCTTGCTCCGCCTCTGCTCCCCTCCCCTCCCCTCCCCTCCCCTCCTCTACCCAACATACTCAACTTTGTTGTAACTTGTAACACATAAAAATTATTTTATTTGTTCATACTTTTATTTTAATGTACAATTGATCACAAAATCTAAGAAACTCATTATATAATTATAACCGTCCAAAAATTGTTAAGATTAGTATCATATATTTATATATATGACGTTATCGTTATACGTGTATTACAATAGAACCTAGTTGACCTGATCTTTACTCAAATTATATTGATTGTTTTTCATTTTTAAGATCCAATCAATTATGCTATATACTTATTCCTTTTTCCAAAATGTTTCTAAAAGAATGATATACTTTTATTTTAAATATAGTATTTTAAATTATTATATTTATTTTAATTAGGTCACAAACCTCAAACAAAAAGTTTCTAAGAAAATCAATATTCAATGAAATAACGTCACACAAAATGAATATAATACGATATCTTATGTTTAGATATAGTGAACATTTACAATATAATATTTTGTAACAGAAAAAAAAAAGTTCTATTATTAACGACGAGTATTTTTGCTGGATACAGTGGCGGAGCCAGATGAACCCCCTTCATCGAAAAATTATATAATATATATATGGTTAAAATAACTTTTTAGGTATATATAGTAAATCTCGAACCCCCTCTTATTAATTCATGTGTCTATTTTTTCAGATTTTGAAGGTCTTATTAAAAATCCTGGCTCTACCACTTGATGGATATCGTTATCTATAATCAGACTAGCCGTCTGTTTCGGAAATTTATTTGCTAAATGCTTCAAAATAAAGTTTTAATTAAATGCAGAAACAATAAAAAAATATATATTACTATTACTACTTTTTCTCAATTGTAAATTATGAATACGAGAAATCAAAAAATTTTGAGTTTTCTCAATTTGTCACGAAAAAAATAATCTCTTATAAGATGTTATGATATTTGTGATGTCTCAACCAATTTGCGCACTAATTTGGGCACCTATTCTAATAGTATTATCAACTTGAGCATCACAGTTGACATTGAGGAAATATTTATTTCTGAATTTAAACAACTTTGAAGAAACGTTTTTAATCAGTAATTAAGTTTTAAAAAATGATGACATAATATGACTATTTTCTTATTTGCAACCAAATATGATTATACAATAATAAAATAATACTCATATTCGTCTACAGACAGGGTGTAAAAATAATAATTTGTATGTCAATTTTTATTTTTATTTTGTGAAAGTAGCGAGCTTGTTTATGATAAGTCATAAATTCACATAAAACATATCAAATTAATTTTTCATAGAAAATATTAAAATATTGGTAAGAAAATAAAAAAGTCATGTTAAAAATAATAGAGGAAAGAATAGTAGACGATCAAATATAATCATACAAAAATAGTAGACGTTCAAATATAATCGTACAAGGTGTGTTTCATATGAAAGGAAATAACTTTCATGAAAAATATTTTTATTTATATAATGAAGAGAAATAATATGTTTAAGTAATATTAAGTTAAAGTAAGTGGAAAACACCTTCAATATGAAAGGTTAATTATTTTCCTACTCTTCTAATTTAGTTCCAATGTTTCAACTAATTAATGAAGTCATTCTCCACATTTCAAAAAAACTTACTCCCTCTGTCCCTATTTATTTATCTATATTTTTTTTTATATTTATCTTTATTTATTTGTCTATTTTAACAAATCAAGAAAGGACAATAATTTTTTTTTTAATATGCCCTTATTTAATTCTAGAAAATTTCTAATACTACTAAATTGTAATGCATATTTTTTGGAACCAAAAAATACATTTATTATACTTGAGAAATTGCATAATCTTTTAAGTTAAGAATAAAATTATAACTAACATATGATAATAATTGATGCCTTAATATGTGTATCACTTTTAAAATGAACAACTAAATACAAGACAGAGGAAATATCAAGGAGAAAAATTATTTTATAATCAATCGAAAATCAAACATATTTTCCTCAACCCACCCATAGACTAAAAAGGCATTTAATGATTTGAAAAAACAAATAAAAATTAAAAAGAGGGACCATGAAGGCAATGATTAAAATAATCTCCAAACCCTCTGGGAAACTACTCCTAGTATATTAGTCCCCACATTAGCATTTAATTGGGCTTGTGATGTTTTTTTTTTTCTTATGCAACTATTTGGTATTTACATTAAATCTCGATTAAATTTAAATTAATATTAAAAAAATTTATTGCAAATAAAATGTTCTTAGCTAAAATGATTATGTGTCGAAAGAAACTCAAATTCAAGACTTCTAATTAAAAATTATAGAGTATTTACTACTCCGCGTAGTATTACCATGGTGATTGATGGCCTGTGATGTCTATTTCAAAGTCTCTTGTTAAATTATTGGAGGAAACAATCTCCATTCCTGTCCATAACTCTGCTCCATATTTCTCCTATCTTTTTCTTTATCGTCACTTTAAATCATAAAGAAAATTGGGGATGCATTAAAACTCTCCAAATTATTATTAATTAAAGCACCCCACAACATACATATATCACTTTTATGTACTGCTAAATTGATCAGAAAAGTTTAGCACTTTTATTTGTCACGCGTAATAAATCAAAGAAAAAATAATTAATTTTTCATGTTTTCTCCTAAATACAAAATACTTATGTTTCAAATTATTTTTAAAATATCATTTGATAGAGAATAATTTAATAAAATATTTATTATTAATTATTTTTTAATGTGTATCAAATCAAACTGTAATAAATAAAAAGTAAACGGAGAAAGTAGTTCATGAAGTAAAAATCCCTCAAGAGACTATATCATCCCTTGAGAATCGTGGTGGGAAATTCAACAAAAATCTTCTCATGTATATGATACAAAAAAAAATAAGACTTGTTACTTGAGATTTCTAATTAAAAACGAATAAATCTCATCCATCTCAATCAAAAATCAGATGCATCAATAAAAAATATTTAACGATAATTCTCTGCGTAGAAATAAGTAAATATCTGCTACGATTATCAACCTTTAGCAGTTTAGAAAACGACATTATTTTCAGAAAAATGTACATCTCTGACCAAAGGGAAAAAAAAACATTTATAACAAAAAATGAACCAACTAAACATATGACGTCGTGCAATTTTTTTCTTCTTCTTGAATTTCTAAATATAACAGCTGTCATCACTTTTATATTCGATATCTATTTACTAGTCTGATTTATTCGAATTCGCATTGAAAAATATCATATTCTTAATCAGCGTTTTTTGTGATATGATTTGTATACCTCCGTCAACGTCCGTAGCAGAGGAGACTTGTTAGAACTCCCCCTTTGCATTAGCCAACAGCCGTCTAAACATGATTTAATTGATTTTATATATATATATATATATATATATGTCATTTTGATTTTTGTAGACATGTCAAATTTTCGTATAAGGGGTTTTCTAACGTGAGATATATTTTTGGGTAAGCACTTTGAGCGCGCACAGTAAATTTTCTATTGTGTTATGGCCTGCAAATCACACAATGAATGTAAATCACACTAAGCAAGGCAAGCTCTACGTATACGACAAGCTCGACTCAAAAAACATTGAAAAGGCATCCATCGAAGTTATTTTTATGAATTCAATTTTAAGATTCATTGAATTTACTATATATTTAAAGTTATTAAATTTAAATATACTATTTTATTGAAACCTTTTTTATACATAAATTTATATTACATATCAAAATTATGAAGTTAATATAAATACGGCATCCAAATTTACATCCACCTGTAGTTCTCATTGAAAATTTGACGCAAAAATAGTCTAGTAACTGATGTGGTACGCCAAATTGTTTCAACATATTTAATGCCCATCTATTAACGACGATGGAATCAAAATTTTCTATGATACTTAATAATATATCTTATATATACATAAGAATATTTTTAAATTTTATATATTATACAATTTTTTGATTAAAGTTTATAATCACAATCATCATAAGCAATCATGTACCAGTATTTAACTTTGATGTAATAGAATTATTTAATTTACACTTTTCTTTTTCTAAGTTAATATTTTTAACAAGTTCAAGTGTTCAAACATTTCAAATGAAATGTTGCATCCCAATTTATTATATTGACTAACTTCACACGAATACGTAGTACAACAAGTAGCTGCAACTTTTCTTTTTTCAATCTGATATCTAATATTTGTATTGAAGCTTAATTAATTTTAAATTTATATGATATATAATTTCATTTCTGAAAAAACTCTCTTTATCAATAATTTTTTTGTATCTAGGATTTGAATAACTCTAATTAAAAAAAAATCATGTCTTACGTCATATTCTTTGATAGTAAACTTAATGCAACTTGCAACTTAATCACCAATTAATTTACTGTTGAAATTTGAAAGGGAACACCCAAATTAGGTGAGAAAAAATAAAACAATTTCTAAAAAAAAAAAAAAGAAAAAAAAAGGTTTTTGTGGGGTCAAAAAATAGTAGATAGAATAATAAACATACATACATATCCAATGAAATTGGAAGGTGTGCCCCTTTGAGAAAAGTATAAACAAAACAATGGGAAGGCACAATCTTCAACTCTTCCTATAGTCTTATAGGTCATCGAATCCACGTGTACTTTGCTATAGATTTTTTTGTTTTAAAATAAGTGTAAAAAAATTAATATTTATTAAAAAAATTAAAAATGGTATATATATTTTTTGTTTCATTTAATATATAATAATGTAGTTAACTTATGGAACATAAGAAAATTTTGTAATATTATCAAATTATCTTTAAAAGGTATATTTCTATGGACATTTTTATCAAATAAATGAAATTCAATATAATTGAAATGTTGATTATGGAATTATGGCAATAAATTCTTGTTAATTAAAAAAAGTTTATGTTCATTTCATTTTGGGACTAACCCAATTCCTTAAATCCCTTGTCATGGGTTGACGCTTTGTGCTTTGCGATTTAATTTTTTTTCTTGATGTTAAATATTTATATTGAAAAGGAAAAATCCTTTTGATCAGAAAACTTTGGCCAGAATTTGGTCAGAATGGTAAAATGAAATGTTCACACTATAATCTAGTTTACTTTTAGACATTTTTGTCCTTTAATTTAAATATTAAATATATAATTTAATTATATTTTCAAGACATTAAAAATGATTAGTGAGATTAATTATTGATGATTTCTTAGTTAAACATGGGAAAAGAACCAAAAAATTCACAAAAAAAAACATAATTCAATTTTCCTCCTTTTTACTTATTCTTTTTTGTTTATTTTTTTCATTTCTTATTCCTTAATGATAAGAAAAAATTTAAAAAGTATAAAACAGAACTAAGATTAAATTATCTATTTTAGTTTATAATTTTTAATCGCGAAAATATGATTTATATCTAAATTAAAATGTTAAAAATTTATATAAAAAAATTAAAAATATGAAATTAGCTGTGTTGGCTAAAAAGTTACTTTTATTTATTCAAAGGAGTTATTGTTATACACTGATTTCCTAGAAAAAAAATTAATAATAAAAATATATTTTATCCAATTATACTCAAAATTATGTGAGCAAAATAAGAAGAAAACTAAAATTCATGTTTCCTCTATTATGTGATTATCTTCATATTTTCGATACATATGAATCATGTCGTACGCAAAAAAGACTCATTAAAATTAATTTTTATTTATTATTTCAGTACTAGAACATATACAAAAATTTTTTATAAAAACTTTGGTGGTGCTTGATTAAAAATTTTTAATAACATAAAAAGGATATAGACAGTTTTTTATGATTTCAAAATAAACTTTTATAAAAAAAATTTGAAAGAAAACATCTTTATAGTTCTCCGATGATAATGACAATACAAATTTAACATGAACTAGATTTAAGTTTCATCACGTATATATTTTTCTTTATTAGTATTATTTGTTATTTTATTAAAAATGTTTGCTATTAAATGATTTGCTAAAATATTAAGTATACATAGTTGTAGTCACAATATTATTTTTTTCTTTCAAATTAATATTTATTTTGAACGGATTAATAATTTTTAAAATTAAGTAATTTTATTGCATTTATTATATAAATAAATTTAAATTACCTATTTAAATAATTATTTAAATTAAATTTTAAATACTTTTTTTATATATATATAATGTAAAATAATTCAAAAATAACAATCAAAAACCAAAATACTTTAGAATTGATAGACATCAACACATTAAAGAAATACTAAAAATCATATGGTTTATAAGTGTCGATACTATTTAACAACAACCCAAGATAATTACACATTAATGTTGAAAAATTACATATTTAAAGTTTATGTTTGGTTATTATGTTTTAAAATTTTAAACTACATATTTACAACAACATGTTTAAAAATTAAACAACATATTTAAAAAAATTAATTACATATTTGATTACTATGTTTTAAGAAAATTAAATTATGTATTTTATAATGTGCCGATGTCTATCAACTCGAAAGTATTTTGAGATTTGATTGTCGTTATTGAAATATAAAAATTCTAGATAAATGAAAATAATTTTTAAAACATATATATCCTAGTTATGTTATACTTTACTTATACACGTTAAACATATTGTAAATTAATATATACATAAAATACATCTATTTTAAAATATTATAATTGATAAGTATGTATTGAGTGATCTTTTATTAATTTATTTTGAAATATTCGTTTAATTAATACTATTGGAATAACTGGATTATTTATTCATTGTTAAATAAGCGAAATAATTTCACCATTTCTATATATGTTAATTCTTGTGCGGAATGATTATAATATAAAAAAAATAATGTGTTATTTATGACATAGTTTTGAATATCTTATCATCAATTATTTTTAAAAATATCGAAATTTTAATATAATTTTTCTCTAAAAAAATGTCCATTATATAACTTATCTATTTAGTTGATTATATTTAAAGAGGAATTTAATTAATTTTTTTAATCTATGCTTAATTACTATATTTTACAATTTTTTTATTACAAAATAATTAAGTATAATCTTTAGCAGATAAGATGGTCATTTGTAGTTATTATTAATGAGAAATTTAATTTTCTTTTTCAATAAAGAGGTATATTTTTCGCGAAAAAATAATTTTTCAAAGTTGACACCTTAGAATCATAATTGAGTTTGGGGAGGGGTATATGTAGAACATAATTTGCTATATAATGAAAAAAATATTAATGTATAAAAATAAAATTAAAAAAATATTTTTTTAATTATAGTGTACATTTTTTTAATTAATTAAACAATACTTATTTTAAAGATAAACTACACAAAAAAAAAGATATTTTTCATTTTCCTTGACAGTCAAATAGTTAATATTTAGTAGTTCAAGGAGTTTGGAATTAAAAAAACGTTAATTTTGTTTGGAGGAAAAAGTATTGAGGAAATAAATGTAAAACTTAAAATAAGGTTATTTTAGTCTTTTTACATTTCTGACAAAAAATTGTGTTGTATAATTCATAGTTTGTGTATAATATCTGATTTAAATTATATTGATGTATAATTTTTTTTATATATTACAATACATTTTAATATAAGATTAAGATATTATACATAATAAATATTCACATCTATAATATTATCACCTTTCCTTTTTAGCACTTTTCAAGAGTTAATTTGACTAATTTTTTAAAGTTGCAAATTTTAGAGAGTCAATTAAATATTCCATAACTATACAAAAAGTTCTATAAATTACAACTTTTTATATTAATATATATGATGTAAAAATAAAACTTAAAATGTAAGTCCAAATTTATATCGTTAAACCTTAAAAAAAGACATTTTAACAACTAAGAAGGGACAGAAAATATATATTATACGTGATGTAAATATTCCAAAATAAAGACAAAACATGATATTTTTTTTTAGGGTTTAAATTTTATTATTTAAATTTACTCATGTTTTTTTCATTAGCAAAGATTGCATTGGAGAATTTTCAAACAAGTTATTATTGCGCGCCCACACACGTACGTGTATATATTAGTGGCGGAGTTATTTTTATTTTTATTCAAGAAAGTTGACTTCATTTATTTATTAAGAAAAAATTATACTAATGTATAAATTAATTTTATACGAATTATAAATTGTTGTATCCCCTTGAAAGTTGAAATGCATAAAATATAATTTTTCACATACATAATACTTATATCAAATTGATTAGTTTTATTTTATACAACTTTTATTACTTTATTATTGTTAAATAATATGTATTTTCAGTTATTATAACTTAATAAAATCAAATAAATATAGTTTGATATAAATAAATATTTTTCTGTAATATTGGGCTTTTCTGCCATATCCGTAATCATGGTTGTTTAGTTGGTACGATAATGGTAATAATTTCAAAATATCATATAAGATTATTTTACTCCTTTTCAATAATATTTATTCATTAATAATTTTACACACTTCTTAATAAATTATGAATAAAAAGATAATTTTACTATATCAACCTTTGAATATAATAAATACAATGTTTTGAAAAATGTAATAGGGAAATGACTATAATTAATAATAAGAGTATAGTAATTAAAAACTAAGTGTAAAATTATTCATTTGATTTCATAAACTGAAAAGTATTGTTGGACATCAAAAAAATCGTACAATGGACAACTATTATTTAACGAAAAGAATATTATATATTTGATTGGATATTAATTGGCTAGTCTCAAGATTATTTTCTTCTGACGTTTATACTATAATGATGAGATTAATTACCCCATATAGAAGGTGTAATATCAATTTAATCTTATGAGATATCATTCATAAATCACATTAAATTATTCTTATATATCTCATACCACCAATCAAACGACCCTCAAAAGTATAATGTTTTTTTTTCCTTTTGAAAACCCTATATATGTTTCAAAAACTTATTAGTTATGAATGCTTGATCAAAACTTGCAACTTGCAAGGACCTAAGTTTTTTTAAAGTTTTTTTTTTTAAGTGAACAAATGGCTGACGTAATTAAAAATAATAATTGAAAAAATATACTCACATCTATATTAAATTCATATCCATTGTTAGAGAAAAGGGATTTACATGTAGCGTGATACTTCATTCCCATTAATCTATAATCTTAATCCAGTTTCAAGGTTGTATATCATAGTATTTATTTTCTTAATGATTAAAAAATAACAGATTTCTTTTGTCTTACGTCAATGAAGTAACAAATGCATTTAATTTTAATTTTAACTTTAAAATATGTAAAATTTTCATCAGCTTAGAAAAACATTTAATAAATCACATTGCAATATGACAATTTGGTCCCAGTAACATCAAAGTCCAACAAAAAAAATTAAGAATTTTCTTATGTATTTAGAAAATTCATAATTCTTATTGACTTGGAAAAGAAAAATATATCGTTTTTTAGAATAATATATACATATTTTCTTATTTGAGACTATTTGAAATTTATATATACTATGAAAAAAGATTATGGTGGAAATCTCTCTACTCCTACCTATTAGATCAAAAATATTTTTTGACATTTTTAAACTGATTAAAAAGTATTTTTCAATTCTAAATATATATGTCAATAAGTTTTTTTTAAACTATACTTTGACAATTGTTTAGTTTACTTTTGATTTATAGAAGAAATTTCGAAAAGTCCTTGATTGTTGTGTAAATGTTTGTCTTACAATTTATTTTTAATGTATCAGAAATAGTTTTAAATCTTTCTCTTCAACTTATTGAATCAAATTTGCCTCTTCTTTTACCTATTAGATAAAAAATGCCTTTAATTTATTAAAAATAACTTAAAACATTTTTCTAATTATAATTATTTATGTCAATAGCTTTTTTTATTTGTAAAAGAAATTTCAAAAAGTTCTTGATTGTTATCTAAATACTTGTCTTATCTAATAAAAGTATTTATTTTTAAATAAATAAAATATATGTGAATTAACTCAAATATATGTTGTTTAAAATATTGTCTTAGTCAGAGAATGATATTTTTGATTTTGCTTGTATGCCTATAAAAAGAAAAAAGTTTGTTGAGAATCTTTTCGTTTCAGATATTTATCAGAAAAAAGAACATAGTATCACTTAAAAAAAATTATACAAGAATCCCAATAGCTTTAAAAGTTATTTAAAGATGTTAATAGTAAAACGAATTTTTAAAAAATTAGACGTAATTTAGATGAATTTGAAGGCAATTTAAAAATAAAATAAAATCTGATAAGATACTTGCAAAAGCGCAATCATAAAATTATATTTAATAGTTGATAAACATATTTTTAGATAGAAGGAGAGCAAATTTGATTCAACAGGTGAAATAAGAATATTTTAAAATTATTTCTAATACGTCGACAATATTTTCGAAACTTTATGGTAAAATGTAATTATATGTTAGTTAATTGATGAACACTGTTACCAACAAAAGATCAGAAATTTCTTGACCACTTTCGTTTAAGATTTTGGTGTATTAAACAGCTAATATTTACCCCAGATACAACTTTACAATATAGTTGGTGTAGGTAGCAACTTATAGAAAAAAATTCTTTTTGAAAAAGTGTCTTAATTAGATGACTTGAAAATGTACAAGTTCCAAAATTTGATTCCTTTTTCTTTTGTTTCGATCCATGCATGATATTTACGTTAAAGCTTGATTAATTTAGATTCACCCGCATACGATCCATTTGCTTCTCTAACTAAGAATTTTGTCATATTCAAAGCTTAAATTTAAAATCTTTGATTAAAAAAGAAACAATTTCATCTACTACACCTTATTTTTAGTCCGATTTCATTCCTTAAACTAAGGATTTCCACAAATCTGTCTCTTATCTTATGTTTATAACAGTACTTTAACGCGTTCTTTTAACTTTTTGTTTGTTAATTTATTCGAGATGTAGGGTAAAGGGAAACGAAAAAGAGGAGGTGTTTCCTAAGATGATAAAAAAAAATTATTATTCCTTCTATCTACTTTTATTTGTTATGTTACGCTTTTTGAAAGTCAATTTAATTGATTTTCAAAATTAAATTAGATCACGTTAATTCAATATTTTAACCACAAAAATTAAATATTCTAAAGTTATATGAAAAGTACTATAAATTACAATTTTTTGCATATTAATATGATAAAAACATACATTTTAAAATGTTAGTCAAAATTTTTATAGTTTGACTCTAAAAATAGAAACCATGACAAATAATATTGGACGAAGGGAATATATTTCTTTTTTAATATTTAGGGATCAACTTTTTAATCAACATTTGTTAATATCATGTTGAAAAACCTAATATTCAAAAAAATATTTAGCACATAAACACATCTATTTTAATTATAAATCACAAAACGTAAAAACGTCATTTATTTTCTAAAAGTTTTATACTCGTCAATTTAAGATGTAGTGTGTAATCTCTCCTTTTTCTAAGTCAAATTTTACAAGAACGATCACTTCACGATATTATGTCAATTTAAGTTTTGAACCTGCTAGATCCACTTTAAATAAGAGACGACGATGGATAGGGGCGGGAAAGGGTTGGGTATGAGCCGAGCCATTTTAGGCGAAGAATGATTGGTGCGCATTTATAAATTTTTTTAAAAGTTATGAGTGTATATTTAGGCAAAAGACAGAAATTACATATTTTTAAGATAAAATTACAATTTGCCTCTTATAAGTTTATAACTATAGAAATCCCTCAAACTGATACAATAATATAAACACTGATACATTAATCTGATGTGCAGGATAAATTAATCGTTAAGTAAGATACATTACAATTATATATGACACTAATATAATGTACATTTTATACATGATATATTAATGATTAATCTGATGCGCGAGATACATTAATTTGATGCACAAAATATATTAATCTGATGCGCTGATACATTAATAAATTAATTCGATGTACGGAATACATTAATCTGATACAGTGATACATTAATCTGATGTGCGAAAATGAGTGATTTTAGGAATTTGTAAAACTAATAATAATTTTTTTTAAATTTTTTTTTTTACATATTCGTTCAGATTTCTGACTCGAGTAGGGTGGGGGGATTGTGGACCAAACTTGATAGATAGTAATTTAATATATTTGTGCTATAAGGCCAAGTTGATAAATTCATCATATATATATATATATATATAATTAGAGTAAATATTTTGCAGATGAGGATGCACTGAATATACATACATACAGTTGGATATAGAAAGAATAAAAGAAGAGAACAAATAGCGATTGTCAATTTTTGGCTTTCTGATTACTCATCTGACGTGTATCCTATACCCACCCACCCACCGGCAAATACGACCCATTTCTTAGTTTTTGCACCGAACACTTTCTTACGTATTTTTTCACAACTTCTATATACTTTTCCCTAACTCAACTTTTTCTATTCTTATCCCCATTTAACTTCTTTTTTTAAAATATATATTTTGTTTGCATTTTTAATTTCATATTCGAGTTATCAAATAAAGGCTAAGCTTGTCTTGAAATTCTGACAAAATTTAAATTGTATAATATAGTACTAAATTGAGGATGACGTTTTTAATAATTTTGTTTTTCATATTTAACGCTTAAATTTAAGATCTTTAATTAAAAATGAAGTAGACTCAATATTGCATAAGTTGATATTGAAATAGAATATGTCAACGAATTAAAGTCTAATTTGTTCAAACTTATTACTATAATTTTATTTTTTGGTTTTTATCTTAAAATTTATTTAAGTATTTGATTAAAAAAAATAATGAATCAATATATATATATATATTGCATGAGTTGATATTGAAATCGAATATGTCAATGAATTAATGTCTAATTTGTTCAACTTTTTACTATATATATTTTTTGGTTTTTATCTTAAAATTTATTTAAGTATTTGATTAAAAAAATTTAATGAATCAACATATATATATATATATATATATATATATATATATATATAAGATTTCACGTGCATTAATAAACTAAATAAGTTTACTATTTTATTCTTATTTTGTGTTTTTTTAAAGCTAAGTCAATGAACATGAATTAATTTATTTTGATTAATTAATTTGATCAATGGACAAAATTATTATTTAGATTTTCTATATTAGTCAAATATATATTTTTAAGGCTAATACTATTTGTCTTAAATTATTTGTCTACATTTTTTTTTCTTAATTGTACTTAATTACTTGTCCATTTTGACAAATGAAGAAAGAATAAGTTTTTTTTAATCTATTATACCCTTAATCACTTATTTTGAAAAATGTAGAACTTCTTTAAAATGTTAAGTTTTTAATTCATCAATACCATAATTAATAGGGATAAGATGATAAATTTACTATGTCAATTATTAATTTCTTATTAGGTATGTCAATTCAAAAGTAGACAAGTAATTAGGGACGAAAAAATAATTCATAAAGCTAAAATAGAAAGAATAATATCATTTATCTATTGATTTTGTGAAATAATAAATATTAAAGATCATTTATTTTTAGTAAGGACGTAACATAAATATGAATAAAAAATTAACAAATCAATTTGATTTACATATTTGTTCAAAGTTCAAACTTCAACTTTAGATGACTTGTATTGGATCGTAAAATAGGCTGAGTCAAGCAAAATAATAGAATAACATGTTCAAACTTTAACGAATTACGTGATCAATCGTGTTTTTATGGGTACTCATTAAACGATCTAATTTTCGTTTAACTCTATTTTACAATCGTGTTAGTTTTTAACACCAACAAATACTTTGACTCTATCAATATTAAGCAAATTTGAGACCTTTCTTCCAAAGAAATAACCTATATTATAGTTGTCCACGTAAGAAACAACTAGATATATATAGTATATATTCGAGAAAATTGTATTGATTTTTCCCCCCCATGTTTTATTGGTTAAAAAATTAAAAAAAATTTACAAAAAATTAAGTTCATAGAGAAAATAAATTTCATAAATAGTGTTCTTTAGAAATTATCTTATCACCATTTTCTAAGACACTAGGAGCCTATTTGAATTGACTTTAAAAAAAACTGTTTATAAATCAAAAATAAAAAGTCAAATTAAAATGATTTTAAGTCAAAAAATAAAAAGCACACCGAGACCTACTTTTAGTTTTTGACTTATTTAAAGTTATTTTAAACTTATTTTAAGTCATTTTTTATCTTGTCAAACACTTCACATTTATTTTAAGTCATTTTTAACTTATTTTAAATTACTTTTTATATTTACCAAAAATTTTCAAAAGTTAAAAACAAACTTTAAAATAAATTTGAGCAACTTTTAAACCAACTCGATACTCTACTCCAAGTTCCAACCGTACTCTTACCATGTTTACTAGATTATATATAAATAATATTAAAATAATATTGTATATTTATTTAATAAATATAAAATAATAGATCTTGCCAATAATCAATTTTCAATAATATCTATGTTTCAAGTGTTAGTTACTCCTTTTGAATTTTTAGGATTAGCAAGTAAATCCTCCTTCATTCATGTACTTTTAATATTTATATTTGGAAAAAAAATTAATTTGCATTACTTATACATGACGTCTTTATCCAGCTATATAAAATTATTATTATTTTAATTATTAATTTTTCAAAAATCTTATCTTGACAACTTCTTGGGTTTATCCACTAACCATGGTTAGCTTTAACCAGCGTTGAAGCTTGTGTAAGCGATACTATAAATAACACACCTCAATTGCCCCAATGAACACATCATTCCATGGTTCAACCCTTTCGCTTAAAATTTTATTCTTCAAATTCAGCTTTTTCAACTATTCCTCTCTGATTCTGGTAATTTTTCTTATCAATGCCCTGTTTTTATTATACTCGAAAGCGATTTCGCACTTTCGACTTCGATTTACATACGATGAATGTATGCGTGGGATAAGATCATACTAGTTTTGAACTCGATTTGAGATTTGCATCGAATTTATTGTTCATGAACGTGATTTTTTTTTTTTAATTTGCAGAGAAAAGATGGCGTCGAACGGAGTCGGAAATGGAGAATTCAGTTTTGATAACAAGAGGAGGACTGGGCTGCCGAAGATCCAGACACAGAAGACAGAGGATGAAAACGTGGTTTGCCATGACGACAGTGCAACGCCGGTGAAAGCTCAGACGCTGGACGAATTGCATTCTCTTCAGAAGAAGAAATCGGCGCCGACTACTCCGATCAAGTCCCCTCATGTATTCGGCGTTGCCGTTTCTGAAGAGGAACGACAGAAACAACAGCTCCAATCCATAAGGTAAATCGGCGTCTTTTTTTTTTTTTTTCTGAAATTACTGAAAAAGATATGATTATTTTCGTCGTGTAGATTGGACTAAAATTGAACATGTTGAAAACAGGTTGAGTTAATCAACAACCGAATTGTTTTTCAAAAATTATTTGCGCTTAGATAAATCGAATTAAAAATACAATTCGCTAAAATTTACAGAGATGGTAGTCCTAATGTCTTGATTTGTCATTGTCACTTTGTTACTATCACGGACGCACTTTTTCCGTGAAGATGAAACGTACACTGAAAAAGAAAAGAATAACATTAATACTATGTTTGACCAAAATTTTAAAACTAATTTATTTTAAAAACAAATAATAGTATCAAATATCAAAATTTACCTTACTTTATTTTGCCAAAACTTCAAAAATTATTTTTGTTAGAAATAATTTGTATTTTCTCTTAAAATACTTTGCTATCCCGCATTTGGCATGAATTCGGAATAGTATAGTCTATTAGACGCGTAATTAAAAATAGAGTATAACTAATGTCATGCTATCTTTTGTAATTTTAGTAATATTTGATGTAGATAAGCTTTTAGTAAAATTGTGAAATGACGAAATTTACGAATTTTAAAACTTTCATTTATTTATTTTTTCCAATTTGTTGTGTAAAAATAGTGCATCATTGGCGTCATTGACACGAGAGACAGGGCCAAAAGTGGTGAAAGGAGACCCGGCAAGGCAAGCGGAGACGCCAAAGGTGCAACAGCCCGTTCATCACCACCACACCCCTGCCCTTAACATCAGTGACAGTGGCCTCAAGTTTACCCACATCCTTTATAACCTCTCTCCTGCTGGTAAATAATTTTACTTGTTAGAAATATTCGTGTTGAAAATTCTTACATTTAAATAATAAAGTTTCACTTTGAATAAAATTTTACCGTAACTATGACTCATCTTTCTTGACTAGTCCTCATCTTTGACTCTACTAATTGTGCTTACCCACCCTCCATTTTATCGTTTTGGTCCATGATTTAATTAAAACTCTTTGTGTTACTTTTAAACTTTTGATACGTCATAAAATTATTTGATTCAATATATATAAGGTTTGGACGTTTTATTTATATCAATACAACAACAGTCCTTTTTCATAGGCTATTTGATCGAGCTCCTGAATGCAGAGGCGGGGCTAGGTGGGAGTTCATGAGTTTTAATGAACCCACTAGCTTTTCCACAAATCCTACCTTTATTTTTTTAAAACTAAATAAATATATGTATATTAACAGGCAAAATCCAAACAAAATTGATTTAGAACCTTCAAACTCCAAACTTTGGCTTTGCCTCTTCCTGAGAATCCTGAATGATAAAAAAATACTTGTTTTCTTAAAGTTATTGCTCACCTTACTTTTTTTGGGAGTCATATAATTACTTGGTAATTTCTCTAATTACTTTTGAGTAATTCCTTAAAAGGTGAAAAAAAATCAAAATTGTCCCTCAGAAAAGGGGCTATTGCTTGTTGGATGTATATAGTAAAATATACTTTTTCATTTACGTGTTACTCCTTTTTGTAGAGTTGTATGAGCAAGCAATCAAGTATGAGAAGGGATCATTCATCACGTCAAGTGGTGCTTTGGCCACACTTTCCGGAGCCAAAACTGGCCGTTCCCCAAGAGACAAACGTGTTGTTAGAGACGAAACCACTGAGGACGACCTTTGGTGGGGAAAGTAAGTTATTTCCCCTGTTTTTGACTCGAACTATATATAATTTGCACCTGCTCCAAAAATTGTCTTAACTAAAAATGTTAAATCCACATCTGTTATTTTTAGTTTCTAGTGTCACTTTCTAACGTCATGATTGTTATATGAACAGGGGTTCACCCAATATTGAAATGGACGAACAAACTTTCTTAATCAACAGAGAAAGAGCTGTTGATTACCTATGCTCTTTGGAGAAGGTATTTTAAACAATATTATCATTTCATTTCACTAAAGTCTGCTTCCGTTATCATTTTTTTAAATGCGCTAAACATATACTAAAGTTGTTAATGTCAACGGTTATAGAAACTATGCATATGTTTCCCCCTTGCTTAGTGCTGCCGCGTCATCATCTACACCACCATGTTTATTTTCTTAATTAAAAGAACATGTAATTAGTACCTCATTAAAATAATATCAGTCAATAAATAATTAAATTCCAGAATTTGAGGGGAGAGAAATAGTCATCTTGTCATTCTTTGATAATCTACAGGCGTGTCTTATTTCCCATGTAAACAAAATAATCTATTTGTATAGAGCTACTATTAAAAAAAATATATTTTTGTTTTGTCGTGTTGTATGAAATGGCTACAGTAGCTGTCACAACATGTATGTTACATTGTCTTTATGTAATTATTATTCTTAGTCCCATTAGGGAAATTGTGATCCAATTCTGTCATGATTCATGGGCCTAAGTATGGCTACAAGACACTCTTGTTTATGGTGAAACGGAATCTTCCTCATCTCCCTAGGAATGGATATGTTACAATAACATATTTGTCTAGCCTTTAATGAATATGTACACATGTTCTACAACAAACTTGCATTGAGTTTTGGTCCCAATATGCGTATCTACTACATACAACCTTATCCAGATATTTTTGTTAAAAGTATTTGAAAGATTGAAATCGCGATAAATCAGTCTTCGTGTAAAAATGTAAGTCACAAATTCAAATCATAGAATCAATTCGTGTAGCATGTAAGTCACAAATTCAAATCATAGAATCAACCACTAGTATTTGTGTCAGGGTAGACTGCTAGGATGTGCCCTTTCCCCAGACCCTACGTAAACTCAGGATGCTTCACGCATCAAACAGTCCTATCAGTAAGAATGAGATCATACTTATTTTGTTGATCCCTTCTCAAATGTTAGGATAGAACAGATCACGGATGGTGAGATCTGCAATTAATTGTAATTGGAAAAAAGCCACCAAATTAAAGATTTACTAAGAAAGAAGCTCGATGGACACATCGATAAGAAGACTGATAATCAATTTTATAGTGATGAAAACTACTTCTCTTCCTGACTATTTGCTACTTTTGCGGGGGGTCTACATTTCAGGTGTTTGTGAATGATCAGTTCCTCAACTGGGATCCAAACAATCGTATCAAAGTTAGAATTGTATCTGCCAGAGCCTATCACTCCTTGTTCATGCACAACATGTAAGAAGCTGATCATGATACTTTTTAAAACTCTGTTTTTACTTTCTTATGTTTTACAGGTCAGCAGATAAGTATCTTTCTACTTTTACATATGCACATTACCTATCTTTAGATTTTACAGCCATTTAAGAGCCTTAGTGAATTAAAGGAATATCAAAAGATCATGTAAAACATGTTAGTAAGTGCAATTCAATAACCGGGTCGGTGACAGGTGTATCCGACCCACTCCAGAAGAGCTGGAGGATTTTGGTACTCCGGACTTCACAATTTACAATGCTGGTCAATTCCCATGTAACCGTTACACCCACTATATGACTTCCTCCACTAGCATAGACATCAATCTTGCTAGGAGGGAAATGGTCATCCTTGGCACACAGTATGCTGGGGAAATGAAGAAAGGTCTTTTCGGGGTAATGCACTATCTAATGCCTAAGCGCCAAATTCTCTCTCTACACTCTGGCTGCAATATGGGAAAAGAAGGAGATGTAGCCCTCTTCTTTGGATTATCAGGTAAAGTATAAAGGGATTGGTCCTCCCTTTATCGGAAAAGCAACAATACATGCCCCGTTATCGTTATATCTCACAGCAAAATGTGACATTGTTTCTATTCGATGCTCATGTTTCTCTTTTTGGACTTGTTCTTCATCTTAGGAACTGGGAAGACAACACTGTCTACTGATCACAACCGGTACCTGATCGGAGATGATGAACACTGCTGGAGTGATCATGGTGTCTCAAACATTGAAGGAGGTTGCTATGCCAAATGCATAGACCTTGCAAGGGAGAAGGAGCCTGATATCTGGAATGCCATCAAGTTTGGCACTGGTACTTTCTGATTCCGACTTGATCATCTTGATGTTATTTCCTGCCAAGTTACAGGGTGAAGCCAAATTAATATTTTTACGCTCTATGCAGTGCTGGAAAACGTGGTTTTTGAAGAACATACCCGAGAAGTGGATTATACAGACAAATCTGTAACAGGTAACTTGTGTTGAATCGAACAGAGATTTTCATCTCAAAGTCTTGAATCAATTGATGTTGCTTTATGGCTATAATGGTATGGTTTGATTGCAGAGAACACCCGGGCAGCATATCCAATTGAATACATCCCAAATGCTAAAATACCATGTGTTGGTCCTCATCCAAAGAATGTCATTCTCCTTGCATGTGATGCATTCGGCGTGCTTCCACCAGTCAGCAAATTGAACTTGGCACAGACAATGTACCACTTCATCAGTGGCTACACAGCTTTGGTATGTGCTCACGAAATCTGATGCCTCACAGATTACATTTGAACTTTCAAGATGTGATGTAAAGATTATTGCTTCAACATTTCACAGGTGGCAGGAACCGAAGATGGTATTAAGGAGCCTACAGCAACATTTTCAGCATGTTTCGGTGCAGCATTTATCATGCTTCATCCAACCAAATATGCAGCCATGCTGGCTGAGAAGATGCTGAAACATGGAGCTACAGGTTGGCTTGTGAACACTGGCTGGTCAGGTGGAAGGTAAGAGTTCTCTCCCAGAACATGTACCCAAATGATGTCCATTCAAACTATATATATAACGTATCTCTCTGTTATGAACAGTTATGGATCAGGCAGCCGAATCAAGTTAGCATACACTAGGAAGATCATTGATGCCATCCACTCCGGCGCTCTTTTGAAAGCAGAATACAAGAAGACCGAGGTATTTGGGCTGGAGATTCCAACTGCACTTGAGGGAGTACCTTCCGAGATTCTGGACCCCGTGAACACTGTAAGTTAGCATACACTTCAGCATTGTCTAACTGCTACAATTTGCAATTACCGTTGTATTAATGTAAAACTCATCTGTTGTTACAGTGGCCCGACAAGAAGGCACACAAGGATACCCTGTTGAAGCTGGGAGGCCTATTTAGGAAGAATTTTGAGGTGTTCACAAACTACAAGATTGGAAGTGATAGCAACCTGACTGAGGAGATCCTGGCAGCTGGTCCAAACTTCTAATTGAAGAAGGATTTGCCTGAGTGATGGTTTGGGAAAATATGACTTAAAATATCAAAGAGAAAAATAAGATTAGCCAGAAAACATGTGTAATATTATTTTGTGTTTTACATTTTATGTGTAATTGGTCAGAGGAAGGAGGTTTCACACATCCATGAGTCTTTGTTATTTATTCTTGTTTTGTTCCATTTGGGGTCGTGTTTGTTTTCTGGTGAGGTTGAGACGGAGGTTGTATTTGTAACTTTCATTCACTTGTGCTGTAATATGTTCAGTCAATTATGAAAGCTTCATACCCAACTATTTCTTTTCTGTTTCATGTCAAAACAATCTTGGAATAGCACATCTCTTTCACAGTGAGCCTAAAAGCTCGTCACCTCAGCAGATTATCAGCATCTGTATATCTGTAATACTAATATTCTATATGGCATAGTTGTAACATTATTCCAGCCTGGGAAGTTTATGATTCCTCAGAAAGCTAGACAATCACATACATATAAAGATTGTAATTATTACTACATCACATCGGCTCTTACCTGCGCGAAGTAAGGAGCAATTCATTGAAAGAGTCCATCATGTGATATCAGGCTGTAGACAAAGCTTGAACTTAGTCGCAAGAGAAAAGTTGGTAAAAGCATTACTCGAGTAAATTTAGCTGAGGCTGCTGTGCTACATGTTATTCACCAACTCTTTCTTATTATATTGTACTAATTTTTCTGACAAAAAGAACATCTGTGAAGCAATTTTCAAGTTCAACGTAACTCAAGAGAAAAGAGGTCTGAGTTCTCTGGATTGAATCCTATGCTTGACAAGAGTTGATAATCTCAATCTATTTTTTACTGGAATGAATACTGCATCTCAAGTACATACAATAAAGAGAAGGGACGGCCTATTCTCACTCTCAACAAATTCATGTTATACTCTCTGACCTTCACCGCAACTCAGATTAACACTCTATTGTGCAACAACTAGTTTAAATTCTTCAAAAGCAACTCCAGATGGCTCATTCTAAGTTTCTATTAGCCAGTGCAGTCATACAGATGTTGCGCTAGCAATCAATACTTGGGCAGCGGCGAAGCCAGCAATATAGAAGTGTAATGCGTTTATTGCTAGGACCCTTGAAAGATTGAACACATCAAACTATTGACAAGCTGCTTGTCGTAATGAGATACCACTGATGCAGAGTTGATTCCAAATTTCAAAGATGGGAAAGAATGAAATACTACCCAAACAACATTAGCCAGTTCTTTGCAAGACATCTGCATAGGAAAACATAAGAATATAACGACACAACTTAAATATTAATCACACCAACAAGAGTGTCTTCACCCTTGGGCTAATTAACACTCTGAATACCCATAAATTTCAATATGACACACTGGTCCCCAGGTAGACACACTCTTCAACTAGCTTGATTGCCCTTAGTGAATGATGCAATCCAGTTACAAGATATCCCTCAATTATTGGATTTCAATCTCTACAAAACATAAACTCTTTCTTATGTCACATGGACATTATACGAGGCAACCAATAGTTACTAGGCAATAACTAGTATCAAGAATTATAGGTCTCCAGAGTCTTCAAGAAGCTCCACCGCCTCACATTTGAAGCAACTTCAACACCATTAGTGGTTACACAAACACGTTATGCTGATCCAAGGACAACATAAAGCCAAAAATAAGGAAGGAAAGGTAATTGCTCAGGCTCACAACTAGAGTCATTTGTTTGCCCAATTTTGGATGATTGGGGAGAAAAAACTGAGACGAATGCTAACATGATCAGAAGGATTATATCAATAACAAGGAATGACATGAAAAAACAGGACGAACACCACTGGTCCACACAATTTGAGGGCATAAACACATGCCAAAGAACTCAGCAACTAAGACAGTTGCATCTCAAAACTTCACAAGGTTGAATAACATGAAATTGGCCTCCTCAATATGATTCGTAAAAAAAGCAGCGTCATAGTCTTAGTAAATTTGAGGGCATAAAGCACAAGCTCAAAGAAATCAGCAAATACGACAGCTGTATCTCAGTGTTCAGGTTTCACGAGGCTTTAATAACATGAAACTTAGCCTCCTTAATATGATTCATAAATTAAAAGGAAGAGCATCATTAGTCCAAGTAAATTGAGGGCATAAAGCACAGGTTAAAATAAATCAGCAGATACGACAGTTGCATCTCAAAGTGCCGGGTTCACCCGGTTAACATAACATGAAACTATGACTCCTCAATGTGATTCATTTATGATAAATTTGAGGGGAAATTACACTTTCAAGTAACTCCATTAAGTTTACAGTTTTATCTGGTGATTAGGTTCCATCATGCTAAAAATCATCTCCTTGTCAAGATTCACTGGATGTGGCCACATCATCTTTGTGCTTAATCATGCCAGAATCAACAAGAACAGGAATCTCAGCTGCAAGCCATGGTGCAAGACCCAAACAGAGCGCGTGTGCAATGCCAAATCTGGGGCTAGATGAGTACCCAAAGTTAGATTTAAGTAGAAAGACACTTGCAGTTCCATTATACAGAAAATAAAATACGAGTACTCCCCTTTATCAACCTGGGCAAACATAAGCACGTCTGAGAAAAATTATATTCATTTAATTCAAACTCTACTATGTTCTCAGTCGATCAAACATTTGCTTTACTCAACCAGAACTTGATCCTACTAGCAGTCTGATCATTGAAGATCTAAACCCAAGTCAAAGAGTGAATTAGTCAATTACTCCTCAAATCAGAACCCAAACGATTTGATATAGGCATATGAATCTTCTATATCCATTACTCATTATTCAGACATCCCAACCATCATATTATAACTATCTTAATACTAATTGTTAACCTATAGTTAGTCTGTAACTATCCTCCTTTATCTCGAACAATAGATAGAACACCAAAAAAGAAAACAACTGTCTGAAGAGCGGGGTGCATGTGAAAGAACTCGATATGTTGAAAAAAAAAGTGGTAAACCAACAATACTATCATGAATTGACTAAAAATCATAGCAATCCAGCTTCAATTCAAATCAAAGAGAAAATAATTACCAATTCTTCGCCCATAGCGGTTTGAAATGCACGGTCAAGCATATTTTCCCTCCTCTGTACATCTACATGATCAAACAAAGAGTAATAATCAATCAGTAAGCCACACTTCCGATAAACATCTGTGCTTGTTATGATGGAGCTGATAAGAGAAGTTTTGTCACCTGAATTTAAGCTATGTTTCACTTAGCTCGAGGCTAATCTAGAGGGAATGCATCTATCTAAATTAGGGTTTTGCTAAACTTCAAGTATACCAACAACAAAACCTACTACGCCTATAACCAATTATACCAGCAAACATTCAACGTCATATATGATCATAGAGATGAAGGAAATAGCAAAAAGAACGAACCTTTTCAGTCTTGCCATCAAGTTCAGGCAACTCAAGTTCAGGAGCGGTAGCAGGGTAAGTAACAGGGATATCAAACTGGAGGTCAAACTCGTACTTGAGAAGGTTATGCACATACCAACACTTTCCCTTCCAACGAGTACCTTCAGGATTAGCCGCAGAAATACGAAACCAATCATTATCTTTGGATTTGTTCATTGATGTATAGGCGATTAGAGCCTTGTACTCTTCCTTCAGCCGCTGTGTCCATGCCGCGCCGTCACGTGGACCGGCCTTGATTGTTAACAAAGGGATCTGTGTGAGAGTTGATTTGGTACTCGGATCCCAACCCTCCATCTCGGAATTGCCGGAGAATTTTGATAACAATGGCAGATAAAAGCTTGGTCTGATGAATACAGAAATGCGTTATTTGTACGAAATGTTGAACCTTTCTTGCTCTTGCTCTTGCTCTTGTTTCGGGTTCGGAGTCGGAGTCGGACTCATCCAATGTAAACCTTTGATTTTAGGTTTAATAGAAGAGAAAACATATAAATCACCACGAAAGTTATTCCATATTTTCATAAAGATATCTGAAGTGTCCTATCACTTTCACCAAAAAATTTAATATCTTTGTAAATGAGTTATTTTGAACCATTTTCTTGTTTGGGTTGTGACCACGAACATGAGACGCGTGCTGCAGTATTTTTATTGTTATTAACCAGTTTAAAAGTGTCATGTGTTGCTTTATTTCTTTATTATTAATTATTTAGTTAATTTACATCATCTTCTCCCAAATTTAACCTCAAAATAACAATCGATAGCTCTTTTTTCATGATTTCATCTTCTTCTTTTTTCAAAGCAAGATGAAGTACTCTTTTTGACAAATACATCATCTTCTCCAAATGCAATAAGATAACTTAAATATTTTTTTTTCAAAGCAAATGCATAAACTCAACGAATTCTAAAAAGTTTATTATAATTCTCCACATATGAAAAATACTTACAATATTTTTATTGTTAATAATTGAGTCTATAAAGATGATTACAAGTGAATTATGACAGTCATATTATATTTAAAAAATAATATAAAATTGAAAGTAAGATTTAAAGTAAATAATAAAAACTAAGTAATGAAACATGAAAAAAGAAATTCGTTAAATTGGTGATAAGTTGAACAGAGACGAGTGATTATTTATTATTGTTCAAAGACTTAGACAACAATAACAATAAAAAACAAATGAATATAAGTGAGTAAATGTGGGAGGGAATGTTTTTATAGTCCAATTCGTAATGTCCTTCAAGTATACACATGTTATGAACAATGGTTATTATACACGTCTCTCATATAGGTGTTTTTGGTTTTTGATTTGTGATTCATATAGTGAGTTTTCAGTTTCTAATATGCAATTAATTTGTGTGACTTGTTATATTCGATCATTAGTAATTAACTGATACTTGATTCAAGAGAAAGGTTAATTCTCATTGATATAATCAGTTTGGTGTAATTGAAAGCACTGAAATATAATATTGTCAGGTTCTTAGTATTTGGATAAAATCATTTCTCATCAAATAAATAAATCTCTTCTTTTTCTTTTATTATTTTTCACATTAATTTTCTATGCGTATATCTCACCCTCTAATAAAATAACATAATTATTCATATTTTTTAACCCAATTTATAAAAAATCAATTTTTTTTTCCTAACTCGCTCACATATTAACAGTTCTTTCCTAAAAGCACTGTTCCACATTTTTCTTTTGTCTTCTCATTCGTCAAAATAGTGATGTAAAGTAAATATGAAGTAAGGTGGAAACTTTTGTTTGAACATTTTCAATTCTAGTATTAAATTTATACTGTTGATTTTTTTAAATTTTGTTTATATGCATAGAAGGTGTGTATAGAAAAATTAGTGGATTATTAAATATCTTCAAAGGTCAATTTTGTTTTTCATGTTTCTTGTGTTTTTTTCTTCTAAATCTTTATATATTTAGTTTTTCTTCAGTATATAATATATCAATATGCCAATATTAAATTGTAAAAAGGTATAATTAAAGTAAAATATATAAAAATTTAACCCACAATTTATCTTTTAATTTTTTTTACTACAAACTTAAAGATATTACTTTCATCTTAATTATTCATTAAAATTGTCGTTGAAACTATCAAAAGAATAATTATGGTGTAATGAAGAGGGACACCATAAAATCTCATTTTTCTCACGTGGTCATCTATATGAATTTTGTGCATACAATAATTGAATGTTAGGTATGTGTATTTAAAGTTTTAAAATTACGTCTCTATTTTATTTATCCCTTCTTAGAAAATCTAACTTTTTTGCATTTATTTAGTGAATCGAATTTACAACACATTAAAATTAAAGACGAAGGATACTTTGATATCATTCGGTAACCAATTTGAAGATGAGTTTTTTTGGTATTAAATCTCACATAAGTAATATTGTATTTGGTAGTTGGTTAAGAAGTAAATTGTTTGTGTATACAATTAATAGGGTGTTTGATTTTTAATTTTTAAATCCACATAATTAATACATGTATAATAATATAGAGAGAATCTCTGTATTATATGTATTATATTATGCAGGATAAAAAGTAAAATAATTAATACATACATAGCTAATCTGATATAAAATAATAAATTAATTTTTACATAACTAATGCTTGCATAATTCTAACCAACTATCAAACCATTCCTGATTAGTACTATCATTCGAGCAATCCCTCTTGTTTCGATCTCATTGGGTGATTACTTTTTAAATATTGTGCCAAACTGATTATATCTTAAGCAATGGTTATATATTAAACAATGGTTGCAAACCATTATATTTTTTGGGCCGAGTGGCTATTTATATGAACTTTGCCCGAAACTCGATTCAAGCCCCAATTTTACTCAACAAATCAATTCAAAATCCCCAACTGATATCCCTCTCTGCAAAAATACATTATGGTTCATTCCAGAAATATATTTTCAAATCTCTATTAATGCTAGCTATCCTTCCGGCGAACGCACTATTGCATCCGTGTTTTCTGTCCGGCCCGGTGGAATTCCAACACGGCGGCGGAGGACGGTGAAGTTTCGGTTTTTATACCGGTTTGTTCAAAACCCTAAGTATAAGTAAACCCTAAGCTACACATTGTTTTTGTGAAGAGAGCTTAACATGGCTGGACCAATTCGGGAGCAAGCTCTACCGATACTCGCGTCTGCTAACAACCACGGTGATTTGGCAGTAAAGCTATCCTCGTTGAAGCAACTGAAAGATGTATTGTTATCGGCAGAGCCATCTGAAGTTGCTGAGCTTCTCTCTTATCTAATTGACCTTCAGTCTTCACCTGAAAGTCTCTTACGCAAAGGCCTCATTGAGTAAGTTCAATTGAATCTTTCTATCGAAATATTAGTGTCACATTTTCAGCTAAGGAAATCAAGTGATGGACTTTGTTTGTAATTGAATTGGTTCTTTGTATTTGTATTAGAATAAAATTAGAATCTTATTTAGGACTAAATATGTGTTTGGAAGGTGTTGCATTTTGTGATAAGGATTGAAAATTACAGCTTGACACCTTCTTTTCCATATATAAAAGGTAAGTCCTGCTATAATTTGATTACTCCCTTGACATGAGAGGGTTGATCTACTGTTTGAGCATCTACTTCTAACCAAGAGTTTGGGAGTTCGGTATACCAAAGTAAAAAAAGAAAAAGAAAAAAGGTTTACTTGCTGTTGCAATCAGTAGTTAATAAGTTGGAACAAGCTGATGCCAGAAGATGGTTGAAAAAGGACGTGCTTGCATGCTTTTGGTATTCTGATTTTACATGTAATTGTTTCTTTTCCTTGTTGTTTTCATCATTCTAACTTTATTCTGTACGTATGTCAGGGTAATTGAGGCGGTTGGGATGAAAGCAAAGGAACATTTGTTGGTATTAATACCCGTATTATTTGCATGCTTAAAAGATATGAATTCTATGGTGGCAAAGCAATCAGTTATATCTGGCATGAAAATCTTTTGTGGTGTATTGGAGGAATTATCATCTCAGGTTACACACTTGTTCATGATTTTGTTCTTTCTGTAGCTTGTTGACTGAGCCCGTATCCAACATAGTCTTGTTTCATATAATCATGGTTGTGTTTCTTTTGAGGGGATCTTTGGTCACTTTCAGCTCGTATCCCAAAAAAGTCCGGTCTCTTCGGTGCGAGGCTTGCGCACTAGGTCATTTTTTTTTTTTTTTTTTTAACAATGTTATGTTTACAGTTCTAGACTTCTTAGTTATTTGAGGCCATAATTGCATAATTCATTTTCTATAGAAGTTCAACTTTTCAGTCTCCAATGAACTTCAGTTTGTACAGTTATGTGGAAAAAAGTTCAGTGAACTCAATTGATGCTATCTCTCATTAATTATGTGGAAAAAAGTTCAACGAACTTGAGTTTCTACCGGGTTATTATTTCAATTACCTTGTATGACAAGTTCCATCAAATCTCATTGTAGAGCAAGGTTCTGTTTGTTTGTACTACAAAAATTTTCTTTCATAGCACCTCTGTCATTGTTGGATTTGGCTATGTCTTCGAACTATATTTTTTATTATCCACAATGTAGTTAGATGTGCGAGACTGTTTTTCTGGTGCTGATTTTCTATAGAAGTTGAAATTTTCTGTCTCCAATGAAATGAGTTTGTACAGTTATGTGGTTCAGTGAACTTGATGGCTTTGGCTTTGCTGGAGCCCCAATTGATTTAGAGCAAGGTTCCGTATTTGGTACTTCAGATTTTCTATCGCATCTCTGTCACTAATGGTATTAGGCTATGTGTTCGAACTATATTTGTATTATTACCTATTCTGAATAGAAGGATAAGATAGAAATATTTTGGGTGTTTATGGGGGTTACCAGCTGTATTTTGTGTAATGTCACTCACTCACTCTAAGACAGTGAAGATACCCATCGGATGAGATGACTGTTTCTCTGCCGTCATTTCTTTGTGGGAGGAGTTCCAAGGGACAAATGAGTGGTCTGAATTTTGACGTTCATGTGGGCTACTTGTGGTTGTTAGAGGAGAATACAAACATGTTCACTTTGAGTAGTTCAGATTTTTTTCTTGGATCTGGATGAGTAGTTTGGAACTTGGAATTAATATCCCAAAGAAGTTCAAAATAATAACTTGCGAGCATAATGTATTAGCAATAGCATAGGGTTGAGCCTGACAGGGACTGCATAAAATCCATTGGACCGCTATGCACAGGTCTTGGCTAGATGGGTGATGGTGGTTAACATATACTATAGTACTATACATATGCTAGGGATATTGTATGGTGTGGATGACTGACCATTGATTTTTTTTTATACTGATACAAAAGCTGGAACTTTGGCATGAGAAGTTCAATTCGAGTAAATCCTTCTCTTAATTGTTCAGTATGTGTCAAGATGCATTGAATCACTAGTGTTGATTATTTAAGTTTTATCCTCCCTGTCCCTGTGCACTTTCCGACATACCATCATAACATGTTTAATTTATCCTTCTTTCACGACAATTATCTTCTTCCCTAATAAGTTCGAAGATCTAAATGCTGCTTTTATAAATTATAGTTTCACCGGCACGGTATAGTTGAAAGGTGGCTTGAAGAGCTCTGGACATGGATGGTCAAATTCAAGGATGCTGTCTTTGGCATTATTTTTGAGGTATCTTGTTCTGCTCATGTTGTGGGTACTTGTTTGGCTAGTGAACTTAACTATGGTAATCAATTCGGCTATCACTCATTTTTTTGAACCCATCTTCACAGCAACGTGGAATTTGTTTTGCTGATACTTGCCCTTTTCTTCTCCTTTTGTGAACTGTTTTCAGTTTTTCCTTGTTAGTGGTTCCACTAAACTTTATATTGGAAATAAATAGATCATAATATTTTTTACTCTATAAAAGACGATCATGATATATTGTGAACATACAAAGAGTAAAAATAATATTTTGTGAATGTTATTCAACATTATGCAAGAATTTCCGGCCGTCGGATATGTATGTTCTGTTGAGAGGTTAATTCCCTTTTTAGATGCCTTGATCTCCATCAATTTATTTATGTTGGTTTGGGGTGGTGCAGTAGATTCAATCTTCTTCATGTAACTACTTACTAGGCTACTACAGGAGGAGCCGTCAAGGTAATTTACTTGCTTAGCTCAGCTCAGCTCTCTGGTTTGTTTCCTCTTATGAAGCTTGGGCACAAAACAGGACTTGTTAATATATATGAAATGACTAGTCACACAGGAGTCACACTCTCCCTCTCTTTAAGGACAATGAATATCTTAAATCTCATTTTATAGCCAGTTTTGGAAGTACCTACATTTTAGTAACAATGAGATGTCTTTGTGAAATATGCATTCAAATGCTCTCCTAATCCAGACTTATATTTCTTGTCTTCTACTCTGTCAATATCTGGGCGCAGGAGGGTATAGCAAAGGAAATAAAAGAATAAATAAATTCATTTTCAGGCCTTGCTGATATGTTTTAGGGATGTCTCTCTGCTAATTGTTTGGCATATGCAAATGACATGCTTTTCTTGGATATTCTTTTACAGGCAGCCCCTATTGGTACAAAATTGCTGGTGTTGAAGTTCCTTGAAACATATATTCTACTTTTCACATCAAGTGATTCAGAAAAATCTGGAGCACAAGGTAATTATTTACAGGATTTCAAGGCCGGAACATTCTGAGTACAGGAGATTTTTCACGATTAACTAGTATATATAGTAACTTATCAGAAAAGTTTCACTATGTGATTTTTATATTCATCAATTTGCCTTCCATTTTTTCTGTTTGCTTAGTGGTTGTTGTGTGTGCTTTGGATTCATCTTTTCTTTACATCTGCAGCTAAACATGGATGGACTTTTAATATTTCATGGGTAGTTGGTCATCACCCTGTTCTTGATCCAGCTTCACTTGCATCGGATGCAAAAATAATGTTGGCATTCTATTGGATTTATTGCAGTCAGCTAGTTCTCTCCCGGGTTTACTAACCATATCCGTCATTAATAGGTGAGCTTTTATCTGTTTTGCACAAAAATCTGTATTATTCATATGGATAAGTGCTATGTTTGATCTCCAGGATTATTTTAAGTTCATCTAGGCTTTAGCTAGTTGAAAGCTTTTTGCGCATGATTCGTCCTTTTCTGTAGGAGAGGAGTCTTTCTTGCGAATGAATATAGAGATTGAGAAAATAGACTTGACAAAACTAGTGTTGGTACAAGGTTTGGTTCTACATTTCGTGAGTAGATAGATTTTGACACCAAGTTGGTGTGACATCAAAAATGATATTTGATTTATCATGAAAAAATGCTTTGAAAGATCGACTCCTTAAGAACAAGGCATGTCTAATGAAGATAGTTGAATTATTATCTTTCTTCCTAGCGAAAAGTTTATCTTTTATATTGTTTATTAGCATCATTATTAGTAAATAATCATCCTTCCTCAGCTTCTATCTCCTCCCTATTTGAATTTTTCGGAATGTGTGCATTATTTTGTACTTCAGGGTGATAGGCAAAAATCATATTTTGATATCGGTGCAAACTTGCCTGTGTTTCATCTGTGATTGTCTAACTACATTCTAAATTTCTTGTATTCCTCTTTATCATTCAAACTTAAAAGTTGTACGGTGATGGAAGCAACTCAAAAGAGAACAAAAACTTTTATGGAAGCAACTGCTTATATTAGTCAGGGTAGATTTTAAATTTATGCCAGATCATTAATCTTAACTCACATCTGTAAATAAAGTTCTGTTGTATTGTGAAAGAAGTGAGCCTGAGGGAGCTAATAAGGTCACTAAGAAAATAAGAATGCATA
>JAJJBR010002812.1:0-27500 GCA_022817965.1 Solanum lycopersicoides
TGGTTTCTAAGGATGGAGTAATGGTGAATCCCCTTCTAAGATTGAAACAGTAAAGAATTGGGTAAGACCTACTAATGTGTCAGAAATAAGGAGCTTTGTTGGGTTAGCTAGCTATTACCGTCGATTTGTCAAAGGATTCTCTTCTATTGCTTCCCAATTGACGAACTTGACTAAGCAGAATGTTCCATTTGTATGGTCGGATGAGTGTGAGGAAAGCTTTCAGAAACTCAAGACCTTGTTGACTACTGCACCAATCCTTACCCTGCCAGTGGAAGGTAAGAATTTCATCGTTTATTGTGATGCATCCTATTCTGGTTTGGGTGCAGTGCTAATGCAAGAGAAGAATGTGATTGCTTATGCTTCGAGGCAATTAAAGGTGCATGAACGTAACTATCCGACCCACGATTTAGAGTTGGCTGCGGTAGTGTTTGCATTAAAGCAATGGAGGCACTATCTGTATGGGGTTAAGTGTGAAGTCTACACAGATCACCGTAGTCTGCAGTATGTCTTTACTCAGAGGGATTTGAATTTGAGACAGAGGAGATGGATGGAGCTACTAAAAGACTATGATGTCACTATTCTGTATCATCCGGGAAAGGCTAATGTTGTGGCAGACGCCTTAAGTAGAAAGGCAGGAAGCATGGGAAGTTTAGCCCACTTACAAGTCTCTAGACGCCCGTTGGCTAGAGAAATCCAAAACTTGGCTAATGATTTTATGAGGCTAGAAGTAAACGAGAAGGGAGGATTTTTGGCTTGTGTGGAGGCGAGATCTTCTTTTCTTGACAAGATCAAGGGAAAACAGTTCGATGATGAGAAACTAAGTCGAATTCGGGATATGGTGTTGCGAGGAGAGGCTACAGAGGCCATAATAGATGAGGAAGGTGTTTTAAGGATTAAGGGAAGGGTATGTGTGCCCCGTGTTGATGATTTGATCCACACTATTCTTACAGAGGCTCATAGTTCCAGATATTCTATACATCCTGGTGCAACCAAGATGTACCGTGACCTAAAGCAACACTTTTGGTGGAGTAGAATGAAGCGCGCATTGTTGATTTTGTTGCCAAATGTCCAAATTGCCAGCAAGTAAAGTATGAACACCAGAGACCTGGAGGAACACTTCAGAGAATGCCCATTCCTGAATGGAAGTGGGAGAGAATTGCAATGGACTTTGTGGTTGGTCTTCCAAAGACATTGGGTAAGTTTGATTCTATTTGGGTAATTGTGGACAGATTAACTAAGTCTGCTCACTTCATTCCGGTCAAGGTGACCTACAATGCAGAAAAGTTAGCCAAAATCTATATCTCAGAAATTGTTCGATTGCATGGAGTTCCACTTTCTATCATATCAGATAGAGGTACGCAGTTTACTTCTAAGTTTTGGAGAACATTGCATGCGGAGTTAGGTACTAGGTTGGACCTTAGTACTGCATTTCACCCTCAGACCGATGGTCAGTCGGAGCGAACGATTCAGGTATTGGAGGATATGCTTCGTGCATGTGTGATAGAATTTGGTGGTCATTGGGATAACTTCTTACCCTTAGCGGAATTTTCATACAATAATAGCTATCACTCCAGTATTGACATGGCTCCATTTGAGGCATTGTATGGGAGGAGATGTAGGTCTCCCATTGGTTGGTTTGATGCATTTGAGGTTAGACCTTGGGGTACTGATCTTTTGAGGGATTCATTAGAGAAGGTGAAATCTATCCAAGAAAAGCTTTTAGCGGCTCAAAGTAGGCAAAAAGAATATGCAGATCGAAAGGTTAGAGACTTGGAGTTCATGGAGGGTGAACAAGTCTTGCTGAAGGTCTCACCCATGAAAGGGGTGATGCGGTTTGGTAAAAGAGGTAAGCTAAGCCCAAGGTATATTGGACCATTTGAAGTACTTAAGCGAGTAGGGGAGGTGGCTTATGAATTAGCCTTGCCTCCAGGGCTGTCAGGAGTGCATCCGGTATTTCATGTGTCTATGTTGAAAAGATACCATGGGGATGGAAACTACATCATTCGTTGGGATTCAGTTCTTCTTGATGAAAACTTGTCTTATGAGGAGGAACCTGTTGCTATTCTAGATAGGGAAGTCCGCAAGTTGAGATCAAGGGAAATCGCTCCATCAAAGTTCAATGGAAGAATCGACCAGTTGAAGAGGCCACTTGGGAGAAGGAGGCAGATATGCGAGAAAGATACCCACATCTGTTTACAGATTCAGGTACTCCTCTTCGCCCTTGTTTTTATTCTTGTGATCGTTCGAGGACGAACGATGGGTAAATTGGTATCTATTGTAACGACCTGTTTAGTCGTTTTGAGCAACAGATTTTATTTCTGGAAAAACTGGCTGAGACAACGGATCCCACGACGGACCGTCGAGGGGGTCTTGTTCCAAAACACTTAGAATACTGAAATCGACTCTCTGAACTCTGAGACGGATCTGCAGGACGGACCGTCACAGACACGACGGACCGTCATGAGCCTCCGTTCCAAAACACTTCAACTCTTGAAAATTGGGTACTGGGAGCAAGTCTCTGAACTTCGTGACGGAAGTGCAGGACGGACCGTCGTAGGCACGACGGACCGTCACAGACCCTTAGTAAAAAGTTAGTCTCTGAACTCTGCGATGGAAGAAGCAGGACGAACCGTCGCAGGCACGACGGGCCATCACAGATTGCGTAATCCCAGGCTGGGTCAGATTTCTGTAAATATTTTAAGGGGCGTTTTGGACTATTCCTGCTTATAATTATAAAGTGAGTGGTTTAATATTAATAACTCAATTACTTGGGGGTTAAAAGAGATAACCTTGAATTAATTAGTGGGTTATTCTATCATCTTTTATATTATATGTTAATTAGGGTAAAAGAAAGAGGGTTTGAACAAGAAAAATAGAAAGAACAAGAGAGGGAGAAACGATCGATCGAGAGAGAGGAAAAACGCAGCCTTGGGGAAATTGCTTGCTTGATCACGAATTCTTCGGTGGAGGTAGGTTATGGTTTATGCTATTCGTAGTAAACTCTTAATAGCGAATGATATGTATTGGTCGTATTGTAAACCCTTCTATATGCTTAATTGTATGCTTGCATGAATGTGATTATATAATTATGATAAACTAAGCATGATGAGGCTATTGAATCCTAAATCTTGAAAAACCCTAATCTACTTTGTTAATGATGATGCCTTGGTATAAAAGAAGGCTTGATGAACGAAAGTAGTGAGATTAGGGGATCGGGTGTCACGTTCCGACACCAGGATAGTAATAGAGGATCGGGTGCCACGTTCCGGTACCAGGATAGTATATGAGGATCGGGTGCCACGTTCCGGTACCAGGATAGTATATGAGGATCGGAGTGTCACTTTCCGACACCAGGATAGTATATGGATCGGAGTGTCACGTTCCGACACCAGGATAGTATATGGATCGGGTGCCACGTTCCGGTACCAGGATAGTATATGAGGATCGGAGTGTCACGTTCCGACACCAGGATAGTTTATGGAGCAGAGTGTCACGTACCGACACGAGAGGAATAAAGATAATGAATCTTCAAAGATGTTAATGTACTCAATTTAATGAACCTAATTCCCAAATGAGTATGATGGGGAGGCGTGAGTCCTCATTGATGTGCTTGGTGTTGTGACCAAGAGTTATGGTAATTGTAAATGCCGCATGTTAAGGATATTAGTTGATTTTATGATATTATCTGATATATACTGTTTTCTATTTTGAGTTGGCCGATGATACCTACTCAGTACTCGTGTTTTGTACTGACCCCTACTTGTATGTTTCTTTCTTTGTTATTTGTGGAGTGCAGCAAACGTACCGTCGTCTTCAACTCAACCGCAACTCTAGCCAGTCTACATTACATCGGATTTCAGGGTGAGCTAATGCTTCTAGCTTGGACTGGATCTTCTTCCTCATGTCTTGATGCCTTGAAGTTCCGGCATGGACTAGCTTTTTATTTATTTTAGCTTCTTAGAATACTCTTAGTTTAGTAATTTGATCATAGATGTTCTTGTGGTGATGACTTCCAGATTTTGGGGATAATGAGTTATAAATTTAGAAGTTATTAATTTGATTTCGTTAATGAGTTTTAAGTCTTCCGCATTGTATTTTGTTCATTATGTCTTGAAATGTTGGGGTTTAGATTGGTTGGTTCGCTCACATAGTAGGTTAAGTGTGAGTGCCAGTCGCGGCTCGGTTTTGGGTCGTGACAAACTTGGTATCAGAGCATTAGGTTCGTTGGTCTCATCACACAAGAACGAGTCTAGTAGAGTCTTAAGGAACGGTAGGGGGACGCCTTTACTTTTCTTTGAGAGGCTATAAGACTTTAGGAAAATTCCATTCTTTCATTCTTTCTTTCGTGCTATTACTTGGATCCAATTGGTATCTAGGTGATACAAATTGGTATCTGACCATCTTCACTCTATTTCGCAGATGGTTAGAACTAGAGCAACAACTGCGCCAACACCAACACCGGCAAGACAAGATGCATCTGAGCCAGCCACTGGGGCTGTAGCTCGGAGAGGAGCAGTGGCAAGAGGCCGTGGTAGAGGTCGCGGGAGGACGTCCTCTAGGGGAAGAGGACAAGCACCTAGCCCATCTAGTACCAGGGCGGTGACTCCTCCACCGACTGAAGAAGTGATAAGAGAGGGTGAGGAAGGGGAGACTGAACAAGTGCAGAATGAGGAATTACCACCCCAACCTACCCCAGAGATGATCAATCAGGTTCTTGCTTATCTTAGCGGGTTATCTGATCAGGGCCAGACACCTCCAGTGTTTTCTGCACCAGCACCTCAGGTTCCGGAAGTACAACATGCAGCTACTGTGGCTCCCCGCATGGATGCCTCATTGGAAATAGGCACGTTTCCTCGTCTAACTAGGGTTTTAGTGTTCCCCACAGGTTCCTAACTTGGTAAATCTAACTATAACAGTTTTATCCTGATATCTTGCACGTAAAGTGATAAGTTATGTATCTCTAAATCCTTGGTCCGGCATCTAGAGAATTTCACTCCGCACCTTGGTCCGGCTACGTGTGTTGCTATACTAACCCTTATCTTTACCTCATATTAAACATCGTATTCGGTATTTGACTAAGCTATTAACTCGTACCAACCAATACTAGTCTATTAGATAGTCTACACTAAATCTATGTTGATAATTCTTTTCCTATTATCTACCTCCTTGGTCCGGCAAGTAGCATTAAGGCAAGTTCTAACGTTGGCCACCGTTAAAAAGAATTCTAAACAAAAGAATTATCAATACATGCAAGACACCACTCTAGAATTGTTATTGAAGTTAGATTACTACCTTGTTATTCACCCATGGTTCCCACAACCCTAGCTATGAGGTTTAGTTACCCATGTTCGTAATTACACAATTCATATGGTTAATGGAAGAATTCATGCACTTACTTTTATGAAAACCAATAATTTCCCAGAATTTAACTTGATTAATCAACGAAATCCACAACAATCAATTCCCAGAAAATATCTTAATTCCCAAAATCGAGAATTTAATAATATAATTGAAGAACTATAAACTAAAAATTATCCAGAATGTCTAACCCCAAAAACGAGGTTTTTCCAACTATTTATAATAAAAACAAAACCTAATCAAATAAGGATTCTATTTACTAAAAATCTGTCCAAACGCGTCTGGGTCGACGGACCACGTGACGGACCGTCATGGACACGACGGACCGTCATAGCCTCCGTCGTCCCATACTTCACATCTTCTCATGTTGCTTTCTTCATTCCCCTCGACTGACAGGTATGACGGACCGTTTCAAGCACGACAGTCCGTCGAGGGTCTTCGTTCCAAAACACTTGAACTTTGGAATTTTGGGTACTGGGATTACTCTCTGATCATTACGACGAACCTGCAGGACGGACCGTCGTAGCTGTGACGGTCCGTCATGGACTTCCGTAATCCCACACTTGGTCAGACTTCCCCAAATTTCCTTCAGCAACTTCTCCCTTCACTACGGTGCCACCTACGGACCGTCACAGCCGCGACGGACCGTCATAGGTTCCGTAGGTGGTCTCTTCTGCAATTTTCTCTCAAAAACTCCCGCGTTAATCCTTGGACAGATTTTCTGCAAACAAAGAGAAACTTATATCAAAATTAACAAAAAAGGGCTCTCGACACACACTAAACTTAAGGAAAAAGCATTAGACATACCATGAAACCACGGTACATCATAAGATAATTTTCATATCTATGCTAGCTACATAATTTCTGTATAATGTTCTTGTTTAATATCTGGATCTAATCAAGTTATAAAGATTTCTTATTATAGTTATTAAATCTTTTATCATAGTTTTGACTTGGTTTCGAGATGGTGGTACAGTCGGATAATATACTGTTGATGGTCGCAAGCATGTGGTATCGTAAGTCCCTGTTAATGAAAGAAGAAAGGGGCAGCCTAAAACCCATGTTAGAACCGCTATACATCAATATGTATATTGTTTAGACAGGCCCCATGCTTGAGTAAAGTTTACCATACAGCCGAAGCTAAGGATAAAAAATTTAACAAAACTATAATACGTTACAAGTATAACTTGGTCATGTGCAAAGCCAGATCTAGATGGCCGTGCGGACTACCGCCAGCCTTGTAGATCCTGTTATGGTATCAGAGCCAGATATTCTAGAAGAACATGTAACAGAACTGATGTATGCCAAGCATGGATATGAAAAGTTTATCAAAATCATGAATTTTAGTGATAGTAATATTAAAAGTACTAGATTGGAAGAGGTAGATATACCTCAGAACCTTGATTTGTTAAACAAATGGACTATCCCTAAAGTGGATACAAAATTGATTTATGATTATGGCTGGTTTGATAAATTATCTACTAAGCAGGTGGTTAAAAATATTGAGCAATCTTTAGCTCTTAATTCTGACGAACAGGTTGTTCAATTATTGAACAAAAGAGATACTGATTTTTATAAAGCTAGATATAATTGGATGCATATTGGCATTGTTCAGATTGCGTTCAAACCATTAACTCTTAAAGGGTTACCGGAGACATTTTTAGCAGCTCTACGAGATGCTAGAAATCTTAATTTTAGACAATCTCTTATGGGATCGATTGAATCTACTATTGCTTATGGACCAGTTTATTTCAATACTCAGCGCAATCTTCAATTGTCTTTATCTGATTCTAATATTCTTGATGCGTTGACATTAAATGTTAAACTCATGGCTATAATTATGCTCCTGGATCTGAGCTTATTTGTTTATCTTACAGGATTTATTATAAGCTTTTGACTACTTTAAATCCTCATTGCAAATTATATGATTTGTCTAATGAAACTATTCTGGTTGAAACTAATTTTATTAAATCTAAGATTACTACCAGAAGACCGATTAAATGGGAAGAAATTGATTTTCCTGCTAAATGGATTTTAAATGATGTTGTGTCTCAAAGACAGGTTGCTGAAGAAGTTCCTAATAGTAACTATTCGCATATTACTCAAAATCCAGACGGTAAGATTTACATTGAGTATGATAAAACTCTAGATTATAATTCTCCTGTTTATAATAGGCGATCTTTTTCTGGATATAGAAAGTTACCAGAAATTCAGTATATTTCTCCTATTGCTCAAGATAATCCTATTTATGGGTCAGCAAGAAGAAGACCTTTATCTCTTCATACTCTAAGTGATAGTAGGAGTGAAGGACTTGTTGAAAGGGTAAGGATTGACCCTAAGACTAATATAGTTCAAGCAACTGAGAAGTTGTCAGAATTGGATCCAACGCAGTCAGAAATGGACTTTGATGTTGATAAATCAACAGACTTAAATGAGATTTAATTTATGATGATGAGTCAGCAATTAATTGATTTTAGTCCAGGATTCCTGGCAAGAAAACATATTCAAAATGAATTTTATAATTAAAAATGGAGCAGGTTTAGAACTTGGTTTTTTGAGGCTTATAGCCAAGATGATTTAAATAATATTTCTCAAGAATTTTATGAAACTTGTGCTTTACATAACAGAATTATTTATTTTGTTCCCTGGTTTATAAGTACCTATTTACCTTTGTATATCAAAGTTATTGAAAGAACTTTTAAAGAAAGTGATGGTACTATTACAAAAGCCATTTATCCTCCTCAATCTCCGTTTATTTTACCAAATAATATTGGGTTAACTTTTTCAGCTTTTCAAAAGCTTATTCAAACAGATGTTGCCCAGATTACTATTCATGAGATTAATAATTTAATTTCTCAAAATAATTATTTAAGTTTATACGTTAAAGTTCTAGGAGAAAATATTCGTTACCTGGATAGAAAATTAGATGAACTAATTATTTTGGTAAAGGATTTACAAAAGAGTCCTCAAGAAGATATTGCTTCTACTTCCAAAACTCCTTTATGTGTTCCGACGCATATTCAGCGCCCTATTGATACTACAGATTTTAAAGTAAAATCTTTTAACGATTTAGAAAATCTTATTGACAAAAAACTTTCCGGTTTAAGTAATAAACCAATTGATTTTACAAATGATTTTTCTGATACTAATACTAATAAAATTGAATAACAATTTGTTGGTATCCAAAATGCGAATCAGGATGCTTCGGAGGTAAATTCCCGACGGTTTAAAGCTGGTTATAATAACAAGCAAGGGATTATAGGAAAAGGGGGTTATGCTACTCTCCCTTCTATGATGACTTATTATTACCCTAGGCCTACTCCTCAAGATGTGTTGATTGAAGAAAGAGATTGGAATCAAACTAACACATCTTATAGTGGAAATGAGGTTTATGAATGGAATCTGGATGCCTTAACAGACAGACAGGGTTCAATTATGGTACATCGGATGTTGATGTACTCATCCATTTGTCGTCATACGAATCAAAATTCTGATCATGCGTTCTGTAAAATGATTATTGCAGGATTTACAGGTCAGCTCAGAGGATGGTGGGATAACTTTTTATCCTCTGAAGAAAAGTATGCTATTATTAATGCATACAAAGAAGAAGTTAAACGGGAAATAGTTACTGGTGAGGATGGAAAATCAGCAGAAAAAATTACAACTCGAAAGGTTGAAGATGCAGTTTATACACTGGTGCTTACTATTTTGGAACATTTTAATGGAAGATTTTCCAATCAAAATGAGACTATCAGAACTCTTTTAAATGGTCTAAAATGCAGATATTTAGGAGAATTTCGATGGTACAAAGATACTTTCTTAAGTAGAGTTATGGATCTACCAGAAAGTGAACTAAGCTATTGGAAAGCCAGATTTATTGATGGTCTTCCTCCTTTATTTGCTCAAAGAGTTAAGAAAACTCTAAGAGGAGATCATACAGAAATTCCTTATGATAATTTAACTTATGGAAAGTTAATAGGGACATGTACCCAAGAAGGATTAAATTTGTGTAATGAGCTTAAGTTAGCTCAGCAAATTAAAAGGAATCAGATGTCTGAAAGATATCAATTGGGAGATTTTTGTGCACAGTTTGAAATTGAAGGGCCTTCTAGTTCTAAACCAAAGACTTCTCAAAATTAGGAAGGACAACACAGAAATCACAAAAGGCGTCATCATTCAAAACGTCATAAAGAAAAGAAAGAAGAGAAAAAAGCTCATAGAAAAGCAACAAGATTTGCTAAAAATTTCTCTAAAAGGGATTTAAAAAATATAAGATGTTATAAGTGTGGCAGATTTGGTCATCTTGCGTCTAATTGCAAGGCTGCTAAGTTTAAAGCCCTTAAAATTAGATGATTCTACTCAAGACAAGATCTATGAGTTATTATACGAATCAGATTCGGATTCAAATTCTTCTGATTATTCTTCAGGATATAGTTATGATAATAATAATAATAATAATGATCCTAATAGTACTAATAAATGTGTTCATTGTACAGGTGATAATTGTACTTGTGGATAAGATGAGTTTTATAAACTTCAATCTCAGATGAAAGATTCATATTTAGATAAATTACAAAATCAATTTGAAGAATTAGCCTTTAAAATGATTTCTTCGGATAATGTTATTGAACTTTTAAAAGATGTTTCTGATGAAAAACTTAGAAACAAGATTTTAGAAATGGCTTCTTCTCAAAACTCTTCTTCCAAATCTTTTGAAAAATCGAAGAAGACTGACAATGAAATTTTAAATTATAATTCTAGTCCTTATTCTTTGCAAGAGGTATTTTCTCGACTTGAAAAGAAAGGACAAGATATTGTTAAAACTAGAGATACTTCTCTTGATGATTTAAAATATGAAGTTGAAAATCTTAAAAAGGAGATTAAATCTTTAAAACAAAATCAATTGATTAATAATCAAAGAATTTCTCAATTAGAAAATGATAGAGAAACTTCTGCTTCTGCCAAAGGTAAGACCGTCATCGATGAAGAGATAGATGAATCTCTTAACTCGCCTAAATTTCTTGGTATGATGCAAATTGTTACTGCTCATCGTTGGTATATTAGTTGTACCATTTTGATTAATAATGATTTTAAAGTATCCCGTATTGCTATGATTGATAGTGGTGCTGATGTTAGCTGTATTCAAGAAGGTTTGATTCCTTCCAGATTTTTTGAAAAAACTACTCATATTGTTAAATATGCTTCTAATCATTCTTTAGATATAAATTATAAATTATCAAGTACTTGTATTTGCCAGAGTAAAGTTTATATTCCTCACTTTTTCTTTCTGATTAAAAATCAATTACATCCTCCAATTATTCTTGGAACTCCTTTTATAAATGCTATCTATCCTTTTTCAAATTTAAATGCCAAAGGTTTTACTGTAAATTATAATGGTAATATCATTCATTTTGAGTTGATAACTGAACCTATTACAAGGGATATTAATTCTTTAATTCATTTAAAATAAAAACATCTTGATTCTCTTCAGATGGAAATTTATAGCATAAATATTTCTGAATCTCTTAACTCGGCTAAAGTACAAGAAAAAATTAAATTGATTTCTAGTCAGATGGCCGCTGCAGATCATCTAAGTGCTTTTTGGGACAGGAAAAAGCATATTGTTACTCTGCCATATGAAGATTTTTTTTCTGAAACTGATATTCCTACTAAATCTCGTCCCTGTCAAATGAACGCTGAATTAGTAGATTTCTGTAAAAAAGAGATTGATAATATTTTACAGAAAGGTTTGATAAAACCTTCTAAATCTCCTTGGTCTTGTACTGCCTTTTATGTTAATAACGCTACAGAACAAGAAAGAGGTATTCCCAGGTTAGTAAAAAATTACAAACCGTTGAATAAAAATTTAAAATGGATTAGGTATCCTATTCCTAATAAGAAAGATCTTTTGTCAAGATTATATGATGCTAACATATTTTCAAAATTTGATTTAAAATCAGGTTATTGGCAAATCCAATTTTTCAAGGAACATACTTATAGAACTGCTTTTAATGTTCCTTTTGGTCAATATGAATGGAATGTTATGCCATTCGGTTTAAAAAATACTCCTTCTGAATTTCAGAAAATTATGAATGATATTTTCAATCCTTATATGGATTTCATCATTGTTTATATTGATGATATTCTATTTTATTCTAAAACTTTAGAATCTCATATCAAGCATCTTGATATTTTTAAGAAAGTGGTTATTCAAAATGGCTTAGTAATTTCTAAAACTAAAATGAGTCTTTTTCAAACTGATGTAAGATTTTTAGGCCATCAAATTTGTCAAGGGAGAATTACTCCAATACAGAGGTCTATTGATTTTGCAGCTAAATTTCCTGATATGATAACTGATAAAAATATGATACAAAGATTTTTGGGAAGTTTAAATTATATTTCTCCTTTTTATAAAAATCTTTCTAAGGATTTAGCTCCTTTAACTGATAGATTAAAGAAAGGTAAGCTTTTACCTTGGACTGATGATCTCACTAATTTGGTTAAAACCATTAAGCAAAGAGTTAAAGTCTTGCCTTGTCTCACCCTTGCTAATCCTAACTGGATAAAAATTATAGAGACTGATGCTTCGAATATTGGTTATGGAGGAATTCTTAAACAGAAAAATCCCCATGACAATAGTGAATATCTTATTCGTTTCCATTCAGGAAAATGGACTGAATCACAGCGTAGATATGCAACTGTAGCACATGAAATGCTTTGTATCCTTAAATGTGTGTTAAAATTCCAAGATGATATTTATAATCATAGATTTGTGATCAGAACAGATGCTCAATCTGTTAAATATATGTTTGAAAAGGATTTCAAACATGATGCTTCAAAATTAATGTTTGCCAGGTGGCAGGCTCAACTAGCCCCTTTTGATTTTGAAATTCATTATAAAAAGAGAACAGATAACTCTCTTCCTGACTTTCTATCTAGAGAATTTTTATCTTCTTAAAAAAATTTTATCATGTCTCACTTTCAATATTTTCTTGGTGAAAAAACATTAATCACTATTTTGAAGGTTATACCTCTTGAAAAAGATCTTAAAGAATTAATCCTTGATAAACTTATTGATGATATTATTTTATCATTTTTTGAGAATGGTTCCATATTTTCCGATCTCTATATTGAAGATGATAATTGGGAAATAGATATTGAAGGCTATTTTAGTGATTTATACTAATCTAATTGTGCCTTTTGCAGTATGGGAGGTAATGAACCTCCGCCATGGTCATATGTTCGTGGCCGCGGTGGTCGAAATCAAAGAGGAAGAGGAAGATCAGCCTCACAATCTTCTCAAAGGTCATCATATGACTCTTCCTTTCCTGTTATACAGATAGGAGGTAAAAAGCTGATAAATTCAAAGGTTGGTGAAGCATCATCATCAACAGCAACCATTAATTTAAAGGATATTCCTACAGACAGTTCATTATATGAACAAATTCAAGCATATCTGCAGAAAAAAGAGCAAGGTGATACCTACGCCTCTTTAGCCAAAGAAGCCGACTTACAAAAATGCTCTGAGGAAGTATTTACAAAAGAAATTATATTTCTTTTGAAAAACTCTGATATTCAGAGGAGTCATGAACCTTAGAAGATACTCCAAAGGTATCTGACAAAGGGATTATATTTTCCTGGAGAATCTTATAAGACTCGGTTATACTATGAGTCTATCTTAAGTCATACAGGTAGTGCTGAATTTAAGCATTTCACGTCTGAATATGAAAAGGAAGTTTATAACTTCTCAAAAAGTCACTATTAAGCAGATTATATCTGCAGAAGATTGGGGCATATCCACAATGCAAGAAAGATCGGTTTGTGTTAATAAAATTAACGTAAATTTTACCTATTGGGATTATACCCAAGCCTTTCATAAAATCTTTTATTACAATAATGAAAAACATAAGCACACATGGTTTTTAAAAATTTGTGCGCAAGTTTTTACTCAGCAAATACCAAATTGGTTTTTGAACAGGTGGACTTTTCATAGGCCATCGATAAAAAATTTACCTTATAATTTTTTAACTTTATATAAAGAGTGGGTTAAAATCTCTCCATTTTTATCAAATTTGTATTTACAAGATCACATTTGTAATAATAATAATAATAATAACAACAATAAGAATAATAATAATAATATAATAGTAACAACAATAAGAATAATAATAATAATATAATAGTAATAATAATAATAATAGTAATAATAATAATAACAACAATAAGAATAATAATAATAATATAATAGTAATAATAATAATAATAATAATAGTAATAATAATAATAATAGTAATTATAATAATAGTAATGATAATAATAATAGTAATAATAATAATAGGCAATAAAGATGAAATGATTAATGACTATTTAGAAGAAGTTAAGAGAAATCTACTTCAAAACATTTCAGACTTTGACAAGTCAGATACTTCTATGAAGAGTGTACACAGCGATAATACTGCTGATGCTCAGTCCGTTGAGCAAGAAATAAGTTTATCTCAAAGCCAACTTCAAAATGTTGAAAAATTCTTGGAATCAATAAAGGACCAGGAAGATAAGATAATGAAAACTTTAAAGGGGAAAGATAAGATTTGAAGAATTTTGTTCTTATCAAGAATAGTATATTTACTGTTTAAAACACTGTGTAAGGGCCCAGATAAGGGACCCATTTTCCTTTTACATTTTCTGTATAAGAAGCTCCTCTCTTCAGATGAGAGGCAGGAGTTTTTTAGTTGAAGTTTTATTTTCTCTTTCTAGCTCTCTCTCTCTCTCTCTTGTAAAATATTCTCAAGTTTGAAATAAAGATCAAGCTTTTGGTTTGAAGACTTCTTTAAAGGTATTTATTTTCTTTAGTTATTTTAATATTCTTTTCTTTTACTCTCGCCGCCTTTATGGCTGGCTAAGATAATTTTCATATCTATGATAGCTACATAATTTCTGTATAATGTTCTTGTTTAATATCTGGATCTAATCAAGTTATAAAGATTTCTTATTATAGTTATTAAATCTTTTACCATAGTTTTGACTTGGTTTCGAGATGGTGGTACAGTCGGATAATATACTGTTGATGGTAGCAAGCATGTGGTACCGTAAGTCCCAGTTAATGAAAGAAGAAAGGGGCAGCCTAAAACCCATGTTAGAACCGCTATACATCAATATGTATATTGTTTAGACAGGCCCCATGCTTGAGTAAAAATTTAGCATACAGCCGAAGCTAAGGATAAAAAATTTAACAAAACTATAATACGTTTCAAGTATAACTTGGTCATGTGCAAAGCCAGATCTAGATGGTCGTGCGGACTACCGCCAGCCTTGTAGATCCTGTTATGGTTTTTAAAAATTTGTGCGCAAGTGTTTACTCAGCAAATACCAAATTGGTTTTTTAACTGGTGGAATTTTCATGGGTCATCGATAAAAAATTTACCTTATAATTTTTTAACTTTATATAAAGAGTGGGTTAAAATCTCTCCATTTTTAACAAATTTGTATTTACAAGATCACATTTGTATTATAGACAAAATTGATCAAATGTACTTTTTTATTGAGTTCTCCATCCCTTGGATTCACAAATGGATACCTGAAGTGGGTTATACCCCGAGTGAAAATATCCCTTGCTTATACCGGAAGTATTTTCACAACTTTTGGGATAAACTAAATAGACAAGATCCTAGAACTGGTCATCTCTATGGACAGGAACTTATTAACCAGATTACAAAGACAATTCAAACATATCAAGATATACCTCAGAAAGGGTTTTCTGCGGGCAGTTCTATTAAACATATTGCTCGAAGAATTTCTATTTAAGAAGGCAATAAAGACGAAATGATTAATGACTATTTAGAAGAAGTTAAGAGAAATCTACTTCAAAACATTTTAGACTTTGACAAGTCAGATACTTCTATGAAGAGTGTACACAGCGATAATACTGCTGATGCTCAGTCCGTTGAGCAAGAAATAAGTTTATCTGAAAGCCAACTTCAAAATGTTGAAAAATTCTTGGAATCAATAAAGGACCACATGAAATGCTTTGTATCGTTAAATTTGTGTTAAAATTCTAAGATGATCTTTATAATCAGAGATTGAGGAGGATAAATGGCTTTTGTAATAGTACCATCACTTCCTTTAAAAGTTCTTTCAGTAACTTTGATATACAAAGGTAAATAGGTACTTATAAACCAGGGAACAAAATAAATAATTTTGTTATGTAAAGCACAAGTTTCATAAAATTCTTGAGAAATATTATTTAAATCATCTTGGCTATAAGCCTCAAAAAAACAAGTTCTAAACTTGCTCCATTTTTTATTATAAAATTCATTTTGAATATGTTTTCTTGCCAGGGATCCTGGACTAAAATCAATTAATTGCTGACTCATCATCATAAATTAAATCTCATTTAAGTCTGTTGTTTATCAACATCAAAGTCCATTTTTGACTGCGTTGGATCCAATTCTGACAACTTCTCAGTTGCTTGAACTATATTAGTCTTAGGGTCAATCATTACCCTTTCAACAAGTCCTTCACTCCTATTATCACTTAGAGTATGAAGAGATAAAGGTCTTCTTCTTGCTGACCCATAAATAGGACTATCTTGAGCAATAGGAGAAATATACTGAATTTCTGGTAACTTTCTATAACCAGAAAAAGATCGCCTATTATAAACAGGAGAATTATAATCTAGAGTTTTATCATACTCAATGTAAATCTTACCGTCTGGATTTTGAGTAATATGCGAATAGTTACTATTAGTAACTTCTTCAGTAACCTATCTTTGAGAGACAACATCATTTAAAATCCATTTAGCAGGAAAATCAATTTCTTCCCATTTAATCGGTCTTCTGGTAGTAATCTTAGATTTAATAAAATTAGTTTCAAATAGAATAGTTTCATTAGACGAATCATATAATTTGCAACGAGGATTTAAAGTAGTCAAAAGCTTATAATAAATCCTGTAAGATAAACAAATAAGCTCAGATCCAGGAGCATAATTATAATCATGAGTTTTAACATTTAATGTCAACGCATCAAGAATATTAGAATCAGATAAAGACAATTGAAGATTGGGCTGAGTATTGAAATAAACTGGTCCATAAGCAACAGTAGATTCAATCGATCCCATAAGAGATTGTCTAAAATTAAGATTTCTAGCATCTCGTAGAGCTGCTAAAAATGTCTCAGGTAACCCTTTAAGAGTTAATGGTTTAAACGCAATCTGAACCATGCCAATATGCATCCAATTATATCTAGCTTTATAAAAATCAATATCTCTTTTGTTCAATAATTGAACAACCTGTTCGTCAGAATTAAGAGCTAAAGATTGCTCAGTAGTTTTAACCACCTGCTTAGTAGATAATTTATCAAACCAGCCATAATCATAAATTAATTTTGTATCCACTTTAGGGATAGTCCATTTGTTTAACAAATCAAGGTTTTGAGGTATATCTACCTCTTCCAATCTAGTACTTTTAATATTACTATCACAAAAATTCATGATTTTGATAAACTTTTCATATCCATGCTTGGCATACATCAGCTCTGTTACATGTTCTTCTAGAATATCTGGCTCTGATACCATAACAGGATCTACAAGGCTGGCGGTAGTCCGCACGGCCATCTAGATCTGGCTTTGCACATGACCAAGTTATACTTGAAACGTATTATAGTTTTGTTAAATTTTTTATCCTTAGCTTTGGCTGTATGGTAAACTTTTCTTCAAGCATGGGGCCTGTCTAAACAATACACATATTGATGTATAACGGTTCTAACATGGGTTTTAGGCTGCCCCTTTCTTCTTTCATTAACGGAGACTTACGATACCACATGCTTGCTACCATTAACAGGATCTACAAGGCTGGCGGTAGTCCGCACGGACATCTAGATCTGGCTTTGCACATGACCAAGTTATACTTGAAATGTATTATAGTTTTGTTAAATTTTTTATCCTTAGCTTCGGCTGTATGGTAAACTTTTACTCAAGCATGGGGCCTGTCTAAACAATATACATATTGATGTATAGCGGTTCTAACATGGGTTTTAGGCTGCCCCTTTCTTCTTTCATTAACGGGGACTTACGATACCACATGCTTGCTACCATCAACAGTATATTATCCGATTGTACCACCATCTCGAAACCAAGTCAAAACTATGATAAAAGATTAAATAACTATAATAAGAAATCTTTATAACTTGATTAGATCCATATATTAAACAAGAACATTATACAGAAATTATGTAGCTAGCATAGATATGAAAATTATCTTAGCCAGCCATAAAGGTAGCGAGAGTAAAAGAAAAGAATATTAAAATAACTAAAGAAAATAAATACCTTTAAAGAAGTCTTCAAACCAAAAGCTTAATCTTTATTTCAAACTTGAGAATATTTTACAAGAGAGAGAGAGCTAGAAAGAGAAAATAAAACTTCAACTAAAAACTCCTGCCTTTCATCTGAAGAGAGGAGCTTCTTATAAAGAAAATGTAAAAGGAAAATGGGTCCCTTATCTGGGCCCTTACACAGTATTTTAAACAGTAAATATACTATTCTTGATAAGAACAAAATTCTTCAAATCTTATCTTTCCCCTTTAAAGTTTTCATTATCTTATCTTCCTGGTCCTTTATTGATTCCAAGAATTTTTCAACATTTTGAAGTTGGCTTTCAGACAAACTTATTTCTTGCTCAACGGACTGAGCATCAGCAGTATTACGTGTCCATTCTTCATAGAAGTATCTGACTTGTCAAAGTCTGAAATGTTTTGAAGTAGATTTCTCTTAACTTCTTCTAAATAGTCATTAATCATTTCGTCTTTATTGCCTTCTTGAATAGAAATTCTTCGAGCAATATGTTTAATAGAACTGCCCGCAGAAAACCCTTTCTGAGGTATATCTTGATATGTTTGAATTGTCTTTGTAATCTGGTCAATAAGTTCCTGTCCATAGAGATGACCAGTTCTAGGATCTTGTCTATTTAGTTTGTCCCAAAAGTTGTGAAAATACTTCCGGTATAAGCAAGGGATATTTTCACTCGGGGTATAACCCACTTCAGGTATCCATTTGTGAATCCAAGGGATGGAGAACTCAATAAAAAAGTACATTTGATCAATTTTGTCTATATTACAAATGTGATCTTGTAAATACAAATTTGTTAAAAATGGAGAGATTTTAACCCACTCTTTATATAAAGTTAAAAAATTATAAGGTAAAATTTTTACCGATGGCCCATGAAAAGTCCACCAGTTCAAAAACCAATTTGGTATTTGCTGAGTAAAACTTGCGCACAAATTTTTAAAAACCATGTGTGCTTATGTTTTTCATTATTGTAATAAAAGATTTTATGAAAGGCTTGGATATAATCCCAATAGGTAAAATTTACGTTAATTTTATTAACACAAACCGATCTTTCTTGCATTGTGGATATGCCCCAATCTTCTGCAGATATAATCTGCTTAATAGTGACTTTTGAGAAGTTATAAACTTCCTTTTCATATTCAGACGTGAAATGCTAAAATTCAGCACTACCTGTATGACTTAAGATAGACTCATAGTATAACCGAGTCTTATAAGATTCTCCAGGGAAATATAATCCCTTTGTCAGATACCTTTGGAGTATCTTCAAGGGTTCATGACTCCTCTGAATATCAGAGTTTTCCAAAAGAAATATAATTTCTTTTGTAAATACTTCCTCAGAGCATTTTTGTAAGTCAGCTTCTTTGGCTAAAGAGGCGTAGGTATCACCTTGCTCTTTTTTCTGCAGATATGCTTGAATTTGTTCATATAATGAACTGTCTGTAGGAATATCCTTTAAATTAATGGTGTTGTTGATGATGATGCTTCACCAACCTTTGAATTTATCAGCTTTTTACCTCTTATCTGTATAACAGGAAAGGAGGAGTCATATGATAACCTTTGAGAAGATTGTGAGGCTGATCTTCCTCTTCGTCTTTGATTTCGACCACCGCGGCCACGAACATATGACCATGGCGGAGGTTCATTACCTCCCATACTGCAAAAGGCATAATTAGATTAGTATAAATCACTAAAATAGCCTTCAATATCCATTTCCCAATTATCATCTTCAATATAGAGATCGGAAAATATGAAACCATTCTCAAGAAATGATAAAATAATATCATCAATAAGTTTATCAAGGATTAATTCTTTAAGATCTTTTTCAAGAGGTATAACCTTCAAAATAGTGATTAATGTTTTTTCACCAAGAAAATATTGAAAGTGAGACATGATAAAAAAAAATTTCGGAAGATAAAAATTCTCTAGATAGAAAGTCAGGAAGAGAGTTATCTGTTCCCTTTTTATAATGAATTTCAAAATCAAAAGGGGCTAGTTGAGCCTGCCACCTGGCAAACATTAATTTTGAAGCATCATGTTTGAAATCCTTTTCAAACATATATTTAACAGATTGAGCATCTGTTCTGATCACAAATCTCTGATTATAAAGATCATCTTGGAATTTTAACACACATTTAACGATACAAAGCATTTCATGTGCTACAGTCGCATATCTACGCTGTGATTCAGTCCATTTTCCTGAATGGAAACGAATAAGATATTCACTATTGTCATGGGGATTTTTCTGTTTAAGAATTCCTCCATAACCAATATTCGAAGCATCAGTCTCTATAATTTTTATCCAGTTAGGATTAGCAAGGGTGAGACAAGGCAAGACTTTAACTCTTTGCTTAATGGTTTTAACCAAATTAGTGAGATCATCAGTCCAAGGTAAAAGCTACCTTTCTTTAATCTATCAGTTAAAGGAGCTAAATCCTTAGAAAGATTTTTATAAAAAGGAGAAATATAATTTAAACTTCCCAAAAATCTTTGTAACATATTTTTATCAGTTATCATATCAGGAAATTTAGCTGCAAAATCAATAGACCTCTGTATTGGAGTAATTCTCCCTTGACAAATTTGATGGCCTAAAAATCTTACATCAGTTTGAAAAAGACTCATTTTAGTTTTAGAAATTACTAAGCCATTTTGAATAACCACTTTCTTAAAAATATCAAGATGCTTGATATGAGATTCTAAAGTTTTAGAATAAACTAGAATATCATCAATATAAACAATGATGAAATCCATATAAGGATTGAAAATATCATTCATAATTTTCTGAAATTCAGAAGGAGCATTTTTTAAACCGAATGGCATAACATTCCATTCATATTGACCAAAAGGAACATTAAAAGCAGTTCTGTAAGTATGTTCCTTGAAAATTTGGATTTGCCAATAACCTTATTTTAAATCAAATTTTGAAAATATGTTAGCATCATATAATCTTGACAAAAGATCTTTCTTATTAGGAATAGGATACCTAATCCATTTTAAATTTTTATTCAACGGTTTGTAATTTATTACTAACCTGGGAATACCTCTTTCTTGTTCTGCAGCGTTATTAACATAAAAGGCAGTACAAGACCAAGGAGATTTAGAAGGTTTTATCAAACCTTTCTGTAAAAGATTATCAATCTCTTTTTTACAGAAATCTACTAATTCAGCGTTCATTTGACAGGGACGAGATTTAGTAGGAATATCAGTTTCAGAAAAAGAATCTTCATATGGCAGAGTAACAATATGCTTTTTCCTGTCCCAAAAAGCACTTGGATGATCTGCACAAATATCAGCGGCCATCTGACTAGAAATCAATTTAATTTTTTCTTGTACTTTAGCCGAGTTAAGAGATTCAGAAATATTTATGCTATAATTTCCATCTGAAGAGAATCAAGATGTTTTTATTTTAAATGAATTAAAGAATTAATATCCCTTGTAATAGGTTCAGTTATAAACTCAAAATTAATGGTATTACCATTATAATTTGCAGTAAAACCTTTGGCATTTAAATTTGAAAAAGGATAGATAGCATTTATAAAAGGAGTTCCAAGAATAATTGGAGGATGTAATTGATTTTTAACCAGAAAGAAAAAGTGAGGAATACAAACTTTACTCTGGCAAATACAAGTACTTGATAATTTATACTTTATATCTAAAGCATGATTAGAAGCAGATTTAACAATATGAGTAGTTTTTTCAAAAAATCTGGAAGGAATCAAACCTTCTTGAATACAGCTAACATCAGCACCACTATCAATCATAGCAATACTGGATACTTTAAAATCATTATTAATCAAAATGGTACAATTAATATACCAACGATGAGCAGTAACAATTTGCATCATACCAAGAAATTTAGGCGAGTTAAGAGATTCATCTATCTCTTCATCGATGACGGCCTTACCTTTGGCAGAAGCAGAAGTTTCTCTATCATTTTCTAATTGAGAAATTCTATGATTATTAATCAATTGATTTTGTTTTAAAGATTTAATCTCCTTTTTAAGATTTTCAACTTCATATTTTAAATCATCAAGAGAAGTATCTCTAGTTTTAACAATATCTTGTCCTTTCTTTTCAAGTCGAGAAAATACCTCTTGCAAAGAATAAGGACTAGAATTATAATTTAAAATTTCATTGTCAGTCTTCTTCGATTTTTCAAAAGATTTGGAAGAAGAGTTTTGAGAAGAAGCCATTTCTAAAATCTTGTTTCTAAGTTTTTCATCAGAAACATCTTTTAAAAGTTCAATAACATTATCCGAAGAAATCATTTTAAAGGCTAATTCTTCAAATTGATTTTGTAATTTATCTAAATATGAATCTTCCATCTGAGATTGAAGTTTATAAAACTCATCTTGTCCACAAGTACAATTATCACCTGTACAATGAACACATTTATTAGTACTATTAGGATCATTATTATTATTATTATCAGAACTATATCCTGAAGAATAATCAGAAGAATTTGAATCCGAATCTGATTCGTATAATAACTCATAGATCTTGTCTTGAGTAGAATCATCTAATTCTAAGGCTTTAAACTTATCAGCCTTGCAATTAGACGCAAGATGACCAAATCTGCCACACTTATAACATCTTATATTTTTTAAATCCCTTTTAGAGAAATTTTTAGCAAATCTTGTTGCTTTTCTATGAGCTTTTTTCTCTTCTTTCTTTTCTTTATGACGTTTTGAATGATGACGCCTTTTGTGCTTTCTGTGTTGTCCTTCTTCATTTTGAGAAGTCTTTGGTTTAGAACTAGAAGGCCCTTCAATTCCAAACTGTGCACAAAAATCTCCCAATTGAGATCTTTCAGACATCTGACTTAAGCTCATTACACAAATTTAATCCTTCTTGGGTACATGTCCCTATTAACTTTCCATAAGTTAAATTATCATAAGGAATTTCTGTATGATCTCCTCTTAGAGTTTTCTTAACTCTTTGAGCAAATAAAGGAGGAAGACCATCAATAAATCTGGCTTTCCAATAGCTTAGTTTACTTTCTGGTAGATCCATAACTCTACTTAAGAAAGTATCTTTGTACCATCGAAATTCTCCTAAATATCTGCATTTTAGACCATTTAAAAGAGTTCTGATAGTCTCATTTTGATTGGAAAATCTTCCATTAAAATGTTCCAAAATAGTAAGCACCAGTGTATAAACTGCATCTTCAACCTTTCGAGTTGTAATTTTTTCTGCTGATTTTCCATCCTCACCAGTAACTATTTCCCGTTTAACTTCTTCTTTGTATGCATTAGTAATAGCATACTTTTCTTCAGAGGATAAAAAGTTATCCCACCATCCTCTGAGCTGACCTGTAAATCCTGCAATAATCATTTTACAGGTCGCATGATCAGAATTTTGATTCGTATGACGACAAATGGATGAGTACATCAACATCCGATGTACCATAATTGAAACCTGTCTGTCTGTTAAGGCATCCAGATTCCATTCATAAACCTCATTTCCACTATAAGATGTGTTAGTTTGATTCCAATCTCTTTCTTCAATCAACACATCTTGAGGAGTAGGCCTAGGGTAATAATAAGTCATCATAGAAGGGAGAGTAGCATAACCCCCTTTTCCTATAATCCTTGCTTGTTATTATAACCAGCTTTAAACCGTCGGGAATTTACCTCCGAAGCATCTGATTCGATTTTGGATACAACAAATTGTTCTTCAATTTTATTAGTATTAATATCAGAAAAATCATTTGTAAAATCAATTGGTTTATTACTTAAACCGGAAAGTTTTTTGTCAATAAGATTTTCTAAATCATTAAAAGATTTTACTTTAAAATCTGTAGTATCAATAGGGCGCTGAATATGCGTCGGAACACATAAAGGAGTTTTGGAAGTAGAAGCAATATCTTCTTGAGGACTCTTTTGTAAATCCTTTACCAAAATAATTAGTTCATCTAATTTTCTATCAAGGGAACCAATATGTTCTCCTAGAACTTTAACGTATAAACTTAAATAATTATTTTGAGAAATTAAATTATTAATCTCATGAATAGTAATCTGGGCAACATCTGTTTGAATAAACTTTTGAAAAGCTGAAAAAGTTAACCCAATATTATTTGGTAAAATAAACGGAGATTGAGGAGGATAAATGGCTTTTGTAATAGTACCATCACTTTCTTTAAAAGTTCTTTCAATAACTTTGATATACAAAGGTAAATAGGTACTTATAAACCAGGGAACAAAATAAATAATTTTTTTATGTAAAGCACAAGTTTCATAAAATTCTTGAGAAATATTATTTAAATCATCTTGGCTATAAGCCTCAAAAAACCAAGTTCTAAACTGCTCCATTTTTATTATAAAATTCATTTTGAATATGTTTTCTTCCAGGGATCCTGGACTAAAATCAATTAATTGCGGACTCATCATCATAAATTAAATCTCATTTAAGTCTGTTGATTTATCAACATCAAAGTCCATTTCTGACTGCGTTGGATCCAATTCTGACAACTTCTCAGTTGCTTGAACTATATTAGTCTTAGGGTCAATCCTTACCCTTTCAACAAGTCCTTCACTCCTATTATCACTTAGAGTATGAAGAGATAAAGGTCTTCTTCTTGCTGACCCATAAATAGGATATCTTGAGCAATAGGAGAAATATACTGAATTTCTGGTAACTTTCTATAACCAGAAAAAGATCGCCTATTATAAACAGGAGAATATAATCTAGTTTTATCATACTCAATGTAAATCTTACCGTCTGGATTTTGAGTAATATGCGAATAGTTACTATTAGGAACTTCTTCAGCAACCTGTCTTTGAGACACAGCATCATTTAAAATCCATTTAGCAGGAAAATCAATTTCTTCCCATTTAATCGGTCTTCTGGTAGTAATCTTAGATTTAATAAAATTAGTTTCAACAGAATAGTTTCATTAGACAATCATATAATTTGCAATGAGGATTTAAAGTAGTCAAAAGTTATAATAAATCCTGTAAGATAAACAAATAAGCTCAGATCCAGGAGCATAATTATAACCATGAGTTTAACATTTAATGTCAACGCATCAAGAATATTAGAATCAGATAAAGACAATTGAAGATTGGCTGAGTATTGAAATAAACTGGTCCATAAGCAACAGTAGATTCAATCGATCCCATAAGAGATTGTCTAAAATTAAGATTTCTAGCATCTCGTAGAGCTGCTAAAAATGTCTCAGGTAACCCTTTAAGTTAATGGTTTGAACGCAATCTGAACCATGCCAATATGCATCCAATTATATCTAGCTTTATAAAAATCAATATCTCTTTTGTTCAATAATTGAACAACCTGTTCGTCAGAATTAAGAGCTAAAGATTGCTCAGTAGTTTTAACCACCTGCTTAGTAGATAATTTATCAAACCAGCCATAATCATAAATCAATTTTGTATCCACTTTAGGGATAGTCCATTTGTTTAACAAATCAAGGTTCTGAGGTATATCTACCTCTTCCAATCTAGTACTTTTAATATTACTATCACAAAAATTCATGATTTTGATAAACTTTTCATATCCATGCTTGGCATACATCAGTTCTGTTACATGTTCTTCTAGAATATCTGGCTCTGATACCATAACAGGATCTACAAGGCTGGCGGTAGTCCGCACGGCCATCTAGATCTGGCTTTGCACATGACCAAGTTATACTTGAAACATATTATAGTTTTGTTAAATTTTTTATAGGAATAGGATACCTAATCCATTTTGAATTTTTATTCAACGGTTTGTAATTTATTACTAACCCGGTAATACCTCTTTCTTGTTCTGCAGCGTTATTAACCTAAAAGGCAGTACAAGACAAAGGAGATTTAGAAGGTTTTATCAAACCTTTCTGTAAAATATTATCAATCAGATTTCTCTTAACTTCTTCTAAATAGTCATTAATCATTTCGTCTTTATTGCCTTCTTGAATAGAAATTCTTCGAGCAATATGTTTAATAGAACTGCCCGTAGAAAACCCTTTCTGAGGTATATCTTGATATATTTGAATTGTCTTTGTAATCTGGTCAATAAGTTCCTGTCCATAGAGATGACCAGTTCTAGGATCTTGTCTATTTAGTATGTCCCAAAAGTAGTGAAAATACTTCCTGTATAATCCCAATAGGTAAAATTTACGTTAATTTTATTAACACAAACCGATCTTTCTTGCATTGTGGATATGCCCCAATCAAGAGAGAGAGAGAGAGAGCTAGAAAGAGAAAATAAAACTTCAACTAAAAAACTCCTGCCTCTCATCTGAAGAGAGGAGCTTCTTATAAAGAAAATGTAAAAGGAAAATGGGCCCCTTATCTGGGCCCTTACACAGTGTTTTAAACAGTAAATATACTATTTTTGATAAGAACAAAATTCTTCAAATCTTATCTTTCCCCTTTAAAGTTTTCATTATCTTATCTTCCTGGTCCTTTATTGATTCCAAGAATTTTTCAACATTTCGAAGTTGGCTTTCAGACAAACTTATTTCTTGCTCAACGGACTGAGCATCAGCAGTATTACCGCTGTGTCCACTCTTCATAAAAGTATCTGACTTGTCAAAGTCTGAAATGTTTTGAATTAGATTTCTCTTAACTTCTTCTAAATAGTCATTAATCATTTCGTCTTTATTGCCTTCTTGAATAGAAATTCTTCGAGCAATATGTTTAATAGAACTGCCCGCAGAAAACCCTTTCTGAGGTATATCTTGATATGTTTGAATTGTCTTTGTAATCTGGTCAATAAGTTCCTGTCCATAGAGATGACCAGTTCTAGGATCTTGTCTATTTAGTTTGTCCCAAAAGTTGTGAAAATACTTCCTGTATAAGCAAGGGATATTTTCACTCTGGGTATAACCCACTTCAGGTATCCATTTGTGAATACAAGGGATGGAGAACTCAATAAAAAAGTACATTTGATCAATTTTGTCTATATTACAAATGTGATCTTGTAAATACAAATTTGTTAAAAATGGAGAGATTTTAACCCACTCTTTATATAAAGTTAAAAAATTATAAGGTAAAATTTTTACCGATGGCCCATGAAAAGTCCACTGATGTACCGTGGTTTAACGGTACTTTTAATGCTTTTTCCTTATGTTTAGTGTGTGTCTAAAGCCTTTTTGTATTGATTTTTATGTAAGTTTCTCTTTATTTGCAGGAAATCTGTCACAAGATGAACGCGGGAGTTTTGAGCAAGAAATGCAGAAGAGACCACCTACGGAGCTTATGACGGTTCGTCCTGTGACGGTCTGTAGGTGGCATCGTAGTGAGGAGAGAAGCTGCTCAAGGAAGATGGGGAAGTCTGACCAAGTGTGGGACTACGGAAGTTCATGACGGACCGTCATAGCCACGACGGTCCGTCCTGCTGGTTCGTCATAATGATCAGAGAGTAGTCCGAGTACCCAAATTCCAAGAAGTTAAGTATTATGGAACGGAGCCCCTCGACGGACCGTCGTGCTTGAAACGGTCCGTCATACCTGTCCGTCGAGGGTAATGAAGAAAGCAGAAGAAGAATTTGTGAAGTATGGGACGACGGAGGCCATGACGGTCCGTCGTGCCCACGACGGTCCGTCACGAGGTCCGTCGACTCAGACGCGTTTGGACAGATTTTCATTAATTAGAATCCTTCTTTTATTAGGTTTTGTTTTTATTATAAATAGTTCAAAAAACCTCGTTTTTGGGGTTAGACTTTTGGATAATTTTTAGTTCTCTTGTTCAAGTATTGAAGAATTAATTTCAGTAATTGATACACTTTTTCTGGAATTGATTGTTGGTGTTTTTGTTGATTAATCAAGTGAATTTCTGGATTTTATCCTTTCTCATTAAAGTAAGTGCAT
>JAJJBR010002813.1:0-12617 GCA_022817965.1 Solanum lycopersicoides
TAATAATAGCAAACCCAAGAACTTCGAATAATTTGTAGGAGTGAGGTGTCTTGGAAATTCTTTACCGCCTCAATCTTTTCGATTGGACCTCTACCACCCTGAGTGTCACGAACATGACCAAGGAAGGTCACTATCTAAAAAAAAAAAACTCACAATTTGCGAAACTTTGCATACAACTTGAGGTTCCCTGAGTACTGCAATGTCATTCTCAAAGTTTTCATGCTCTTCTTCTAGTCTTAGAGTATATTGAGAATGTAGATGCTATGAATACTATGACTAAGAATCAAGGTATACACGGAAGAAGTATGCATAAGGTCCATAAATGCGTCTGGTCATGTATTATTAGACTAAAATGACATGACAATAAACTCGAGTAAGATCATACCTAGTACGAGAAGGGCAGTCTTTAGAACGTCCTCTTGTCGTGCACCCTGAAGTTTGTGATAACGCTACTGAAGATCTATTGAAAGAGAAACTTGAACCCTAAAGTTGACAAATAGATCTCGATTCTGGAAAAGGGTACTTTGTCTTTAGGTTAGGTGACTTTGTTGTTAGTGCGATAATCGATACACATGTCTAAGATTCCATCCCCTTTCTCTTAGCAAAAAAAAAAAAAGAAAACAAAAAAAAAAAAAAAAAAAAAAAACAACACTGGAGACCTCATGGTTATGCTCGGCTGGATGAATCCCTTATCAAGTAAATAATTTGTAACTGTAAGTTCAAACTTTTTAGTTCGGCTGTGCCGTTCTATATGGAAGGATTGGAGAATTGCGTTTGTGTCGGATATAAGTTCAACACCAAAATCAATGTCCGTTGAGGAGGGATCGGGGTAAATCCTCCGGAAAATCTAAACTCATGTTACTAGGCCACGAGTTTATGGAAGAACTTCAGTTCAAGCCATGACGTCTGGACTAAGTGGCATAAATACCCTTAGCATAACATCTTATTGGCTTTAAGATGTGAAAACATTTGGCAGTCTGGATCTTTGAAACGCAACCACTTCCATTTCACACTCTAATCATTTGGAAAACTAGCCTTTACTACCCTGTTTCGACAGTCTATGTAGCATAACACTTCAGAGCCATCCATACCCAAAATTAAATCAAAAACAAAGCATGGTAATTCTTTAGTCATCCATGATAACTTTATCTTGAGAACAGTTGATGGGGCATCTCTAAGTACCTTTCCTCCCGAATTTTGTCTCTTATAGGAGTACTTAACTAGAATGTTCATGCGAAATCTCAGCAAGCAAGTAAAATAGTACTAGCTACTAAAGAGTGACAAAAGGACAAGGACATCCTGGAAACTAAATAAGCATAAACCATGAAAGAAAAAGACAGCAAGTTACGAGTGACCATCATCAACGCGACTTCTCTGCTCTCTCTCTTTCAACGCATAGAATAACTTTCTCTTTGGAGGTTCGGGGCTGCAGCAGTGGGATAAGGCCTGTAACGTTCGAAAAATTTTTTCATATGTCTAATGAAGAGCCCAGTATGCCTTAGGATAGCCTATTAGGGGTACATAGGCACCCCAATGCCCAATATTGAGAAATATTGGGCATAGTATAGAAAAATTGGCTAAGGGATATTAGCCAATTTTCTATATACGAATAAGAAATATACTTTTGGGTTGTCATACCCCAATCCAAGATTGATGTTCAATAAATGTACCTGCAATGAAGACCCTAAGCTAAATTAAATGACATCTCAACAAACATATGAAGTACTAGGCATCCAAGTGTCAAGCCTAGCACCATAGCACATGACCATTTAAAATGATCATGTAAATTAAGCAGTGCCAAGGACATGGTGAGGGTCCTTGGGACAATAAGTAAACATTCCCAAATGAACATAAATAATAGTTAGTTAGAAAATACAACCAACCCATGTGCAAGCACATGTGCAAGACATGTGAAGAAGTGGCCAAGGAGGGACCACCCTAACCGAATTCGGTTAGGGTAGTTAGGGGGAAAAACGTGCACAAGGGACCCCTCCATGTGGGGATAACTTCCTAACTAATTCTAGACTCTAACCTACTGCCTAAATAGCTAACTAACCTAGGACCAAACGAAATAAACTAATTAGTGCACCCGACAACCTAGGACCAAAATCGGGTTGACACTAACCTAGTACTAGTTAAAGAGACAACCTAGTACCTAACCTAGGATGGTCCAAAAGGTTAGTTATGGTCCTAACAACTTAGGGGTACTTTAGTAATTCCCTAGGTTACCTAATTAATTAATTTGGCAAATTAATTAATTAATTTAAAAGGGCTAAAACCGAAACTAAAAAGGAAATTTTCAGATTTCGGTTAAGACAAGAAAGGGACAACCTAGTACCTAACCTAGGATGGTCCAAAGAGTTAGTTAAGATCCTAACGACTTAAGGGTACTTTATTAATTACCCTAGGCTACTTAATTAATTAATTTAGCAACTTAATTAATTAATTTAAAGGGGCAAAACCAAATCACAAAGCAATTTCCAGATTTCGGTTAAAACAAGAAAAAGACAACCTAGTACCTAACCTAGGATGGTTCAAAGGATTGGTTATGGTCCTAACGACTTAAGGGTACTTTAGTAATTACCTTAGGTCACCTAATTAATTAAATTAGCAATTTAATTAATTAGTTTAAATGATCAAAAACAATTCTTACACTAACCTAGTACAACTCAAGAAACATCCTAGTACTTAACCTAGGATGGTCCAAAAGGGTTAATTTTGGTTCCAATGACTTAGGGGTACTTTAGTACTTACCTAGGTCCTAAATTAATTAAATTAAGGATTTAATTAATTAATATAAAGTCAAAATGTTGACCAAAACCATAGTCAATACCAATTTCCAGATTTGACTAGGTGTTATGTTCTCCTATGTTTAGTCAACTTAGGAGGGGCGTTTTGGTAATTGGTTAATTAGTTTATTAAATTAACTTATTAAACCTAAGTTTTATAATTCAAGATCAGTTCTTAAACATAAAAATCACGTTCAAACTCATAGAAAAGGCGACACAAAAAAGCAAGCAACGAACGAAAGAAAAAGAAAATTTATCGATTTCTCTAGGGCGATTTCAAGGTTTCTTCAAGGTTTCGTTCAAGGTGGTCTTCGTAGATTAAGTTCTACATAAGGTATGGGTTTCTCCTGGAATTCTTTCTCCAAGAGTATTTTCCTTCGAATGATTCACAAGATCTTGAAAACTAGGGTTGTTCCCGTCGTTCTCGTCGAACTTCCCTTCCCTAGTATCCTTTTCGATTTCAATGTTGAATAGGTTAGAGATCATGTTGTTGGTATGTGGTGCTGGCTGTTCTTAACATGTATTGTTCTTGAATGATGAGTATTGAATGACTTATTAACTTGTAATTGCGTAAAGTTAATCTTATCATGATAATTAAGGATCGATAATATACTAAGATAAGTCCGTAATGTGTTAAGTGAATTATGTGCCTTTGGCTGAATGTTGACTTGTGTTGTTATGATGTTATGAAGATGCTAAATCAAATGTTAATATGATGCTGTCCAATATGTTTTAAAACGTGACACTAAAAGCCATAAACTAAGAATTGGCTCAAAACATCTATGAAATCATATCTTGAATAAATTGGCTATCTGATTCCAATAAAGTTGGCTAACTCTATTTGGTCAAAATGAATATATGCTAATGGCTAGGAACTTATGTAAATGATTAAAAGATTGGCTAATGGTTCATACATATGGCAATTTAAATATGAACATACGTAAAAATTGGCTTATGCCAAAAAGATTGAATTGGTTAGTCTAACATACCCTATCCACACGAATTGTGAACGTAAAAAATTGAATTGTTCTTGTAAGTTAATCAAAGGTTAAAAGTTCAAGTGTAGTGAAAGTTTGGCTTATGCCAATAAATTGGCCTACAATATTATCTCCAAAATATGTAATAGAATTGGCTAATGTTTCCATGAAATTATATTTGAATGAAAGTTTGGCTTATGCAATTAAATTGTCCTACAATATTATTTCCAAATATATTTAATAGAATTGGCTAATGATTCCATGAAATTATATTTGAATGAAAGTTTGGCTTATGCCAATAAATTGGCCTACAATATTATCTCCAAAAATCTGTAATAGAATTGGCTAATGATTCCATGAAATTATATTTGAATGAAAGTTTGGCTTATGCCAATAAATTGGCCTACAATATTATCTCCAAAAATATATAATAGAATTGACTAATGATTCCATGAAATTATATTTGAATGAAAGTTTGGCTTATGCAATTAAATTGTCCTACAATATTATCTCCAAATATATTTAATAGAATTGGCTAATGATTCCATGAAATTATATTTGAATGAAAGTTTGGCTTATGCCAATAAATTGGCCTACAATATTATCTCCAAAAATATGTAATAGAATTGGCTAATGTTCCATGAAATTATATTTGAATTAAAGTTTGGATTATGCAATAAATTGTCCTACAATATTATCTCCAAATATATTAATAGAATTGGCTAATGATTCCATGAAATTATATTTGAATGAAAGTTTGGCTTATGCCAATAAATTGGCCTACAATATTATCTCCAAAAATATGTAATAGAATTGGCTAATGATTCCATGAAATTATATTTGAATGAAAGTTTGGCTTATGCCAATAAATTGGCCTACAATATTATCTCCAAAAATATAATAGAATTGGCTAATGATTCCATGAAATTATATTTGAATGAAAGTTTGGCTTATGCCAATAAATTGGCCTACAATATTATCTCCAAAAATATGTAATAGAATTGGCTAATGATTCCATGAAATTATATTTGAATGAATGTTTGGCTTGTGCCAATAAATTGACTATGAAGTTATTTCCAAATTTTCTAGGCCAATACTAATCATATGTCAATTCTTGTGTAGCCAAAACAATGAAATGACAACTCAAGTACTTCTAAACTAATTCAATGAATCCATAACCAAGGGCATTCCATTCATTGGGACAACTCCCAACATGCTCTACAAGAATGAACTATGAACACATGAAACTCATTGAATGAAGTGCTCATCGTCCATAAACGGTGATATGAAGCTACTACACTAAAGTAAGTAAGTAACGTGAGTTATAACATAATTAAAGGGTCTAAATTAAGTAAGTGACCAGAATGGGGTGTTAAAGGAAGTGAGACAAGTCTTACTTACACCAAAGCTAATTTGTTAAAAGAATACTCACGAATGAAGGTGTTAGAATGTGTGAGACTAGTCTCATTAACACCTAAGGATGATATGTAAGGACAATTCACATTCATCAATGTAAAGTAAGGATGATATGTAAGGACAATTCACATTCATCAATGTAAAGTAAGGATGATATGTAAGGACAATTCACATTTCATCAATGTAAAGTAAGGATGACAAGTCATCAAAAGAGTAAATAAGTCTCAATCATACTCTATATGTAAGTGTAAGGACAGTTCACACTTAATACTAATGATGAGATGAGAAATCATCTAATGAGCTATGATGTCCTCATGCTAGAAGCCAGCTTCCATGATGTATGAGTTGAATGTAATGGAACTTTATACTGAGCACCGATAGGCTAGCTATGAGCGGTGATGCCTTCCTTCGGGAAGGGCGGAGGTTCACGTAACTCTCATGAGATGAGACTGTCCGGCATGCCGGGTATGGTCTCCTTATATCTCCTAGTCTTTGAACCTATACTGCCAATATAGGGACCTAGCAGGGTTCAATTCCCTATATACGCTAGCATGTTTTGGTTTCACCTTGGCCAGTGACTCCACCTCTTTTCGGTGTGGGGAAGACACCGGATTTCATGAGCTCACATGATCTATGTCGGTTAAAGTTGAAGTTCCTCAAAGTATGAAAGATAAAGAAATGAACGATACCGAAGGTGTTTGTGCAAGACAATCAGGAGGTGAAATCAGATTCAAGTAATGGCATTAGGTCATTCTTGGTCATTGCACTTCATGATCCCGATGAGAGTCTTAAACTTCATCCTAGGTATGGCTGGTGTTTACATCAGCATACGAATGAATGAAATGAATAATGTGAAGTACGAATGAACGAATGAAGTAGACTCTGTGTTTGCTAAAGAAGGCCCTCGGGTTGAGGTCCCATATGTTGGGCCCTCACTTGAGATGTCTTAATGCTATATCAACGATTCCAAGGTCTCGTGTATATGAAATGTATAATTATAAAACATGAAAGTAATGAAATCAATGGCATAATCAATAGAGAATGGCTTATGAAATGTAATGAATACTTGATGTAATGAATAACTTGTTGTAAGGATAGTCAAATCGTGTCCAATAAAGTTTACAATAAGTAAAGGGCATAGCCAATAATGAATCCTCATGTTATGAAAATGATAAAGCCAAATAAATTGGCTTATGATGACTTTATATAATTGACAAAAGATGTTAGCCAAATAAAATTGGCTTATAATGACTTCTTTTATTATGAAAATGATCATAGCCAATAATGAATTCAAATATACTTATCCAAATTGATCAACTAATGTATTTAGCCAATAAAAATTGGCTTATAAAGAATTCATGCCCAAAGTAAGCAAGAATATAAGTTTTAATGATATGCCCCAAGAACTATGCACATTATGCAATCAACTAAAGAATGAGTATAGTCAATAAGTATTGACTTATAAATATATTCATGCCCCAAATTGTAGTTAAGTCAAATTTCTTAATCTCTTGGATTACTTACTTGATTCATTGTGGGTATGGGACTACAATGAATCATTGCACTTGTAAGTAAAACATAGGACTAAAGGAGTTATAGAACTACACAACAAGAAGAAGAAAAAGACTGAAAAATAATCTAAGTGTACAAAGAGGAGCTCTCGGCCTAAGAGGATCAAAATCTCAAATCTTCGCTCGAGTTGTTCTAAAATTATGTTGATGATACTAATGTCTTGTAATCATATAGAAAATGAATTGTGTGCTTTGAATGCATTAAAATACATCATATTCATACCACAATTCACAACTAACGAATTAGGAAAGTCTAATGACTAGACTTTCCAGAAATGGCATGTTGCTTAGGAAGAGCTTTCCTTGATCATGCATAGCTTTATGTGTATGTGTGCATACACCCATACTTAGTACAAGTGGTGTACTAACCCCCTACTATTTACTATTTTTAAGGTGCAGGTCTGAGGACAGATTGACGACACTTGCAGCGGTTTGGACTTCAGCGTTTCTCCAAACCAATTGGTAGGTCCTCATGATTTCGAGGATGCTACAGATTTAGTCTAGCCTTAGTTTTAGACATAGCTAGTTGATGTTGTCCCTAGCGTTTCTTTCGTACCTTCATTTTGAAGCTTTGTAATAAGGCCGTGTTTGGCAAACTATTTATGATATATTCATCTTCAGTTTCGAATTGATTCTTTATGTTAGATGGTTGTTTTCTTATGTTGAGCTTAGTATATGATGTATCTAGTTAATAATTATATGAAGTCTATGTATACTTCATACATATAAAAAGTTTTAAATTTTCCGCAAATTTAACTAGATGAATGTGATGAATGCAAGATGAGGCTTGTCTGCGACCTCTGAGAGGTGAACGACGCCGGTTGCGATCCGGATTCCAGAATCCGAGTCGTGACAAACTTGGTATCAGAGCATGAGGTTAAATTACCTAGGATCTAAAGCTCAACACAACCACGTTACGTAGTTTCTAGCTTATGGTTGTGAAGCGCGCCACAATCATGACTTAGCGACTACGCGATGATAGGAAATCTTCCCTTCTTCTACTCATTATCGTGCTATCTAGAGATTTGACACTTTGTGTCATTATAAGTATCTAACTTCCTTCTTGTGTGAACGCGTAGAAGAATACACACAAGGATTAGGATGGCCAAGTGGTCTAAGGCGCCAGACTCAAGATCTGGCATTCCCAATAAGGGGCAATGATGGACATGTCCAGCGTGACCGAAAGATGTGTAGTAAGTGTGGTCGTTCGCATGAAGTTGAGTACATGGTAGATTCTAAATGCATGTCATGGGTGTTAATGAAAATGAGGAGGCTAAGTTGGCTGCATATAAGCTCAAGGATGTGTATCAGGTATGGATAGGCTCCATAAGTGTTATGCTACGATAGATTGTCGAAACATGATAGTGTTCAGTTTCCAAATGAGTTAGAGCTGGAATGGGAAGGGCGAGGTTCAAATCCAGTAGGCCAAATCGTTTCACATTGAAAAGCCAATAAGTTGATAGCTAAGGGTATTTATACCACTTAGTTAGAGTCAAAGACTTAGAACAAGAAGTCCCTTCCATAGACTCTATGTCCGTAGTAAATATGAGATCCCGTTACCCTGACTTGTTCAGTTCTTGAGGTTAGATATACTCTTCCTAGGTCTGGTTTATGTTTAAGAAACTCTAATTTTAAGTGCTTTAGTTGATTTGGTGTTATAAGTCATTAATCGGATGTCTTATAATAGCACTATGTGAGTTAAAACGAAGTTATGTTGAATTTTATGTTGCTGTTTTTGTGTAGCATAGGCATGTTTTATCTGTTGCATGATTTGTGATGTGCATTAAGTTAAGTGTGATTGAGAAGGAAATTCCTCAATCTTAAATATGAAGCTTCAGATAAGCTTGAATGATATGCATCATCCAAATATGTGTGAATCATATATTCACAAAAGAGAAAAGTTTAAGCATGATAAAGTAACTTTTGAAAATCACCCTCTTTGTTTAAATGATGTGTAAGTGTCATTCGGGGACGAATGTTCCTAAAGGGGGGATAATGTAACGTTTTGGAAAATCATATGTCTAATGAAGAGCCCAGCATGCCCTTAGGATAGCCTATTAGGGGTACATAGGCACCCCAATGCCCAATATTGAGAAATATTGGGCATAGTTTAGAAAAATTGGCTAAGGGATATTAGCCAATTTTCTATATACGAATAAGAAATATACTTTTTGGGTTGTCATACCCCAATCCAAGATTGATGTTCAATAAATGTACCTGCAATGAAGACCCTAAGCTAAATTAAATGACATCTCAACAAAACATATGAAGTACTAGGCATCCAAGTGTCAAGCCTAGCACCATAGCACGTGACCATTTAAAATGATCATGTAAATTAAGCAGTGCCCAAGGACATGGTGAGGGTCCTTGGGACAATAAGTAAACATTCCCAAATGAACTATAAATAATAGTTAGTTAGAAAATTACAACCAACCCATGTGCAAGCACATGTGCAAGACATGTGAAGAAGTGGCCAAGGAGGGGACCACCCTAACCGAATTCGGTTAGGTTAGTTAGGAGGGGAAAACGTGCACAAGAGACCCCTCCATGTGGGGCTAACTTCCTAACTAATTCTAGACTCTAACCTACTGCCCTAAATAGCTAACTAACCTAGGACCAAACGAAATAAACTAATTAGTGCACCCGACAACCTAGGACCAAAATCGGGTTGACACTAACCTAGTACTAGTTAAAGAGACAACCTAGTACCTAACCTAGGATGGTCCAAAAGGTTAGTTATGGTCCTAACAACTTAGGGTACTTTAGTAATTCCCTAGGTTACCTAATTAATTAATTTGAAATTAATTAATTAATTTAAAAGGGCTAAAACCGAAACTAAAAAGGAAATTTTCAGATTTCGGTTAAGACAAGAAAGGGACAACCTAGTACCTAACCTAGGATGGTCCAAAGAGTTAGTTAAGATCCTAACGACTTAAGGGTACTTTATTAATTACCCTAGGCTACTTAATTAATTAATTTAGCAACTTAATTAATTAATTTAAAGGGGCAAAACCGAAATCACAAAGCAATTTCCAGATTTCGGTTAAAACAAGAAAAAGACAACCTAGTACCTAACCTAGGATGGTTCAAAGGATTGGTTATGGTCCTAACGACTTAAGGGTACTTTAGTAATTACCTTAGGTCACCTAATTAATCAAATTAGCAATTTAATTAATTAGTTTAAATGATCAAAACGAAATTCTTACACTAACCTAGTACAACTCAAGAAACATCCTAGTACTTAACCTAGGATGGTCCAAAAGGGTTAATTTTGGTTCCAATGACTTAGGGGTACTTTAGTACTTACCCTAGGTCCCTAAATTAATTAAATTAAGGATTTAATTAATTAATATAAAGTCAAAATGTTGACCAAAACCATAGTCAATACCAATTTCCAGATTTGACTAGGTGTTATGTTCTCCTATGTTTAGTCAACTTAGGAGGGGCGTTTTGGTAATTGGTTAATTAGTTTATTAAATTAACTTATTAAACCTAAGTTTTATAATTCAAGATCAGTTCTTAAACATAAAAATCACGTTCAAACTCATAGAAAAGGCGACACAAAAACAGCAAGCAACGAACGAAAGAAAAACAGAAAATTTATCGATTTCTCTAGGGCGATTTCAAGGTTTCTTCAAGGTTTCGTTCAAGGTGGTCTTCGTAGATTAAGTTCTACATAAGGTATGGGTTTCTCTCCTGGAATTCTTTCTCCAAGAGTATTTTCCTTCGAATGATTCACAAGATCTTGAAAACTAGGGTTGTTCCCGTCGTTCTCGTCGAACTTCCCTTCCCTAGTATCCTTTTCTATTTCAATGTTGAATAGGTTAGAGATCATGTTGTTGGTATGTGGTGATGGTGTTCTTAACATGTATTGTTCTTGAATGATGAGTATTGAATGGACTTATTAACTTGTAATTGCGTAAAGTTAATCTTATCATGATAATTAAGGATCGATAATATACTAAGATAAGTCCGTAATGTGTTAAGTGAATTATGTGCCTTTGGCTGAATGTTGACTTTTGTTGTTATGATGTTATGAAGATGCTAAAGCCATCAAATGTTAATATGATGCGTCCAATATGTTCTTAAAACGTGACACTAAAAGCCATAAACTAAGAATTGGCTCAAAGACATCTATGAAATCATATCTTGAATAAATTGGCTATCTGATTCCAATAAAGTTGGCTAACTCTATTTGGTCAAAATGAATATATGCTAATGGCTAGGAACTTATGTAAATGATTAAAAGATTGGCTAATGTTCATACATATGGCAATTTAATATGAACATACGTAAAAATTGGCTTATGCCAAAAAGATTGAATTGGTTAGTCTAACATACCCTATCCACACGAATTGTGAACGTAAAAACATTGAATTGTTCTTGTAAGTTAATCAAAGGTTAAAAGTTCAAGTGTAGTGAAAGTTTGGCTTATGCCAATAAATTGGCCTACAATATTATCTCCAAAAATATGTAATAGAATTGGCTAATGTTTCCATGAAATTATATTTGAATGAAAGTTTGGCTTATGCCAATAAATTGGCCTACAATATTATCTCCAAATATATGTAATAGAATTGCCTAATGATTCCATGAAATTATATTTGAATGAAAGTTTGGCTTATGCCAATAAATTGGCCTACAACATTATCTCCAAAAATATGTAATAGAATTGGCTAATGATTCCATGAAATTATATTTGAATGAAAGTTTGGCTTATGCAATAAATTGGCCTACAATATTATCTCCAAAAATATGTAATAGAATTGGCTAATGATTCCATGAAATTATATTTGAATGAAAGTTTGGCTTATGCCAATAAATTGGCCTACAATATTATCTCCAAAAATATGTAATAGAATTGGCTAATGATTCCATGAAATTATATTTGAATGAATGTTTGGCTTGTGTCAATAAATTGACTATGAAGTTATTTCCAAATTTTCTAGGCCAATACTAATCATATGTCATTCTTGTGTAGCCAAAACAATGAAATGACAACTCAAGTACTTCTAAACTAATTCAATGAATCCATAACCAAGGGTATTCCATTCATTGGGACAACTCCCAACATGCTCTACAAGAATGAACTATGAACACATGAAACTCATTGAATGAAGTGCTCATCGTCCATAAACGGTGATACGAAGCTACTACACTAAAGTAAGTAAGTAACGTGAGTTATAACATAATTAAAGGGCTCTAAATTAAGTAAGTGACCAGAATGGGGTGTTAAAGGAAGTGAGACAAGTCTTACTTACACCAAAGCTAATTTGTTAAAAGAATACTCACGAATGAAGGTGTTAGAATGTGTGAGACTAGTCTCATAACACCTAAGGATGATATGTAAGGACAATTCAAATTCATCAATGTAAAGTAAGGATGATATGTAAGGACAATTCACATTCATCAATGTAAAGTAAGGATGATATGTAAGGACAATTCACATTCATCAATGTAAAGTAAGGATGATATGTAAGGACAATTCACATTTCATCAATGTAAAGTAAGGATGACAAGTCATCAAAAGAGTAAATAAGTCTCAATCATACTCTATATGTAAGTGTAAGGACAATTCACACTTAATACTAATGATGAGATGAGAAATCATCTAACGAGCTATGATGTACTCATACTAGAAGCCAGCTTCCATGATGTATGAGTTGAATGTAATGGAACATTATACTGAGCACCGATAGGCTAGCTATGAGCGGTGATGCCTTTCTTCGGGAAGGGCGGAGGTTCACGTAACTCTCATGAGATGAGATTGTCCAGCATGCCGGGTATGCGTCTCCTTATATCTCCTAGTCCTTGAACCTGTACTGCCAATATACGGACCTAGCAGGGTTCAATTCCCTATATAC
>JAJJBR010002814.1:0-72093 GCA_022817965.1 Solanum lycopersicoides
CTACCCAACCGTTATCTAATTAAAATAACTAATATATAGGAGTTTACACGTGGTACATTACGACTACTACCCTTAACCAGAAAAAAGACCATTTTAACCTTAGCACACTTGAAACCAAGATTTCTCTTTTTTAAGTCCGGTAAACTCTCGAGTAAATCTTCGTATTCGAGAGCCTACATGGTTGGAAACAACATCCATATTAACATTCACACTGAACCTCCCAGTTAGTTGTCTTGGCTTGTAGTAAGGGTTCCGAGGTCTGGTTCCTACGCGCATAAATCCGTGTGAACCTAGTCTAATCTAGGCATTCTGGACACATTCAAGCATTACTTTATGCTTATCCATTTTTAGGGTTGTAATAAATATGCATTGATGATATGCTAAAGGGCAAGTCTAGAGCCTCTTCGAGGACTAAGACGCCGATTACGTCTAGAGTGTGTTCAACGGTCGTGAAAATATAGAGTATCAAAGTATTTTTATTCAAATACATATTCAAACTATATCTATCTCTCTTCTCTATTTAAGCATTTTCATGACAAATAAGAGTTTCGTACAGGATAATAACACACAATTTAAAATTTGGTACCTTTCCATCGAGATTAGACTATTAATACACCACTAGACCAACTTCATCAACCCTTTTCACATAAATGCTTTAGCTACAATTCTAAATCATCATATACTCATTATTTGTCACCCAAATCAAAACTCAATCTTTATAAAAGTATGATAAATTCCTAGAAAGTCTTAGTGAACCAGTTCACTCATAACAATCATATCTAACCATAGTAAAAATCAATACAACCTTCGACTACACTCCAAGGGTTTTATACAAGAGATTTATTCCTTTACTTTTCTCAAATTCTTCCATGGTGAAAATTCATAATATCCGCCCCTTTAATATATCAAGACTTGTTAATTGCCTATCTCTCTTATCATCTCATCTTTTTTCAACAACCCATGACGTTTTTACTACACCGCCTAAATCAAAACACTGAGGGAAACTTAAAAGTAACAAATTTTATAACCAAAACCATGATAAGTCCTTCCAAATACTCAATATCCAATGGAACGATCATTTCTTATTTTACAAATTCATATCTTGACAAAATATACACTAGGAATGTAGACTTACAAAACAAAAAATAAATAATAAAATTTGAATTATGAATCCAATTGTGTAATCAATCCTTATCTATCAATATTGGTTCATACCTTGAATACTTTTATGAATCCATGTATCTTAACTTATTATTGTCGCCTCTTCATCGATCTCATTATATTATTCGCTAAAAATTCAGGTGTAGTCATTAACAAAATCAAAACCACAATAGAACTTTCATCTACTCGAACTGAACATATACACACTCCTTTCTTAAGTCTTATTATATAATTTTTAACCAATCTTACAAATCCTCAGAACCTTTTTACCATCATGACAGTTAGCCTTTGTCATCAGCACAAATGTCCTTTCCCTCGATCTGACACTTAGACTTAACTTAGGTATACCAATCAAATTAAAGGGACTAACCCAATTTTATGCACTTTTCTTACTAAAATATTCAATTTACTTCACCCAAGTATACTCACTAGGACTTTCTTTCCCTATAAGTTTGTCTTATAGTATCAATCTATCCTTTTAAAGCTTAAGATAAAGATCATCATCCTCATTCAGAACCCCTATGATAATTTCACAACCTAAATGTATTAATATTGTACCAAAGATCCACCACTAAAATTTTCTAAAAACTTTTTGATCAATCCAAGCGCCCTAGTAATAAATTAGTTGGTTTCTCAAATGTGAAACAACACAGAATCTCATTATCTAAACATGTCATACCACTAATAATCTCTTAAGTAGTTAGTATTCACACTTAAAAATCGATGTATTCATTTCCACGTTACATTAGTACGGTACTGTGAAAGGCCATTAAATCCATACTAGAACACACATACTATCGAGAAGATCGTACCCAAATTGCCCACACATTTCTACTCATTGAATAACATTAAAACATTATCGAATCTAGCCCAAGAAAATTTGCTTTACTTCTTAGATCAAGTCAAATAACAAAAGTAATACACTTCATAACTTAACCAAGTAAGCATTGATGTCCCTCTCTAATATACACTCAATCTATGGACCGCAGTAGAGATTTTGACCTCAATTGGCAACATATACCTCTTTGTTATTTAGTAACTAATCTATCCTCCTATCCATTAAAGTCTAGGGTATATATAATGGATAAGGAATCTAGAAAATGATATCTTAAGTCATAAGTAGTGCCTTTATTAATGGATACTCAACATGAGACTATCACCATATTTTGCGTCTCCACGAAACTAGTATGTCACAAACACAACACTAAGCCTCTCCATTAAATTTATTTTAAGAAGCAACTAAAAAAATTAACAATAACAATATAAGCATCTCCATAATCAATAACCATGAAGAATGAGGGTTTTACCTTTATGAACTTAATTAAAATCTCATGTTGATCACTAGTCATTACAAGACCTGTAGTAAATCGAGAAAATATAGTTATTTCTAAGGACACATTTTTTTTTTTTAATTTTGGTGTTGCTATTTCAACTTCTAATACTCTAGTACTAACCATATGTGAAATAGAGAGAGAAGTTCAGATATCAATTTTGTATCACCTAGATACCAATTGGAATCAAGTAGTAGCACGAAAGAAAGAAGGAATGAAGTTTTCCTAAAGTCCTATAGCCTCTCGATAAAAAGTAAAGGCGTCCCCATACCGTTCTGCAAGACTCTACTAGACTTGTCTTTGTGTGATGAGATCACCAAACCTAATATTCTGATACCAAGTTTTTCACGACCCAAATTGAGTCATGAGTGGCACCCACAATTAACCTCCTAGGTGGGCAAACCAACGAATTCAACCTCAACTTATATCAAGTGTTCAACCATGGATAACAACCATAATGCGTAAGTCTAATTAAAGTAACTTATAAAATAAACATCTAAGCCTATTACATATCATCCCCAAAACCTGAAAGTCATCACATCAAGAACATCAAATCTTCATATACTAAGTCTAAGGATATTACAGACACCAAAATAAATGAATAAAATAATATATGTCCGAAAACTAAGGACATCAGGTCATGACCGAGAGAATTCAACACAAGCTTGAATGAATAGCTCACCCTTGAACCTGATATGCTAAAACTAGCTACAACTGAGGGTGGTTCAAAGTCGATGGTACCCTCGTTGAACTCCATAAAAGGAAAACAAAGAAAAACACAAGTAGGACTCAATACGGGGCAACATGTACTGAGTTGGTATCATCGGTCAACACAAAATAGAAACTAATATACAATGAATAATATTATACAAACAACTATGACACTTAGCAGGTGGCAAGCAACAAATAACATAAACCAGTGACAACAACACTAAAGTAAGTACGCAATCAATCACAACATCGAGCATACATATGAGGACTCAAGCCTCCGTACTTCGCTCATCTAGGAAATGAGTTTTTTGAGATTGAGTACATTATGTTAATTAAATATTTTCTTCCTTTAGCGTTACCCTGTCGAAATGTGACACTCCGATCTAATTATACCATGTCGGAACATGATACTTCGATCCAATTATACCGTATCAGACTGTGACACTCCGATCCAAGAATACCATGTCGAAATGTGACACTCTGATCCAAAAATACCATGTCCGAACGTGACACTCCGATCAAAAAATACCGTGTCGATACATGATACACTGATCCAATAATACCATTAATTTATCTTATTATCACCAATTTCCATTCATTAAAAATATTTCATCAAGCCTTGTTTATTAAAGTCATCGCTTTGATAGAGAGGGTTCAAGATTACAAATTTCACAGTCAGGATTTCAGACCAATCAAAAAAAAAAAAAAAGCCACACAACATGTAACATTCCGAAATGTTGAGACCTAATCTAGAGCCTAACATGAGTGTATAAAGGTTTATATACTTTTCTAAGACCTAAAATAATGTTTATAATTCATCAGAGAAGTTTTAGAGCCAAGACGTCAAGGAACGTCCATGATGTCCGGAAACTAGCTTAAATTGAACTAGTTGACATTACTAAGTTTGGTGAAGGTTTCAGAGGGTAAAATGAAGTCTAAAACTTGTAAAGATACTTTGCATAGATAGAGGGTATTATAGAGGGTCTAAATATCCAATAACGACGCCCCAAAGACCACCCAAAGGGTCCTTGAGGAGGACCCCGATATGAGTGGGCAGGCTGCTTTGTGAGTCAAGAATCAGTGGGCTGCTGCACAACGTGCAGTCCACACGGACCCTACTGCCTCAATTATTTTTTCAAAAATGAAAATGCGTGTTTGTCTCGCGACGCGGAGCCAATTCCCAGATTCAGTAAAATTATATTTTTAACATTTAGACTTCACAAAAAGACCCATTTAAGTGAGGAGTGTTTTGGGTAATTTAGGGGGTGACTATATATTGACTGGGGATCAGTTTTAAGCCATTTTTAACTCACTCCAAACAAAATTCCAAAACCAAAACCAAAAGCTCTCATCTCTCTCTACTTTCTCTCTCCCCAAATTCCTCCATTGAAGAAGGAACAAAGCTTGAAGAAGAAAGTCAATTTCTCTAGGATTTCACTTCAATTTCGTGGATTTATCTTCATTAAGGTTTGGGTTCTTCACTCTTGGTAAATTTAGCGGAAAATTTAGAACTTTTCGTAGCACATCATATGCTAGAACATCACTTCATATATATATAAAATATAAGTCATAGTACATAGTTAGACTCTAAGTCTCTTTTATCATCTTAGACTCAACATCATAGAATAGAATAGGGACACGAACCTTATCAACATATAATAATAACTAACTATTACATCACTTTAAATAAGAACATTAACATAGGCAATCCTTGAATCTTAAGGACTCCTTTCCTTGAGCTTGGGAAACATCTATCAAGCTCTTCACCATATAGACATCCTTTAAACATCCATAACCTACACTTTGTGTAAAAAGGTAGAGAAGAATGGTGTTAGTACAATAATGCACTAAGTATGACAACCATGCAAAAACATGCATTTAAAAAATGCATTTTACTTGAAACCATGCATCACGCCTTTTTGTGAAAACATCATAAAACATAATAAAATGAGCATCATACAGTTTCACATACTTCATTTAGGCATATATAATAGTCATAACATCACATAAAAGCACATATTGCATTTAAGGCATATTAGTAATCCACTTTACAGTAAGTTCATTTCACTTACAGTGAGCTTATTTCATTTTACAGTTAACCCCTTCCTTTTATTTTAACTTCTCATCTTCCCAAGTAACCCTCTAGTGATACTTGGTTCAATGTATAGACAATGTCCCATAACACTATCCACACTCAAGCATCACCTTAAGGACACTAGGAAATCATGCGTACAACCTTTATTATCCAACACATGCATTTATATATAAGGATATATGGGTCTCCTTATATATCCTAGTCTTTGAACCTATGCAGCCAACATAGGGATCTAGCAGGGTTCAATTCCCTATATACGCTAGAATGTTTTGGTTTCACTTTGGCCGGTGATTCCACCTCTTTTCGATGTGGGGTATACACAGGATTTCATGAAGCTCACATGATCTATGTCGGTTAAAGTTAAAGTTCCCAAAGAAAGAATGAGGCCAGCCTCAGTAATGCACAATATGAAATGAATGATACCAAAGGTGTTTGGTTAGGATAATCAAGAGTGAACTAGACTCAATTAATGACACTAGGTCGTTCTTGGTCATTGCACAGTGAACCCGATGAGAGTCTTAAACTACATCCTAGGTATAGGTGGTATTGCACCAGTCTACGAATGAACGAAACGAATGAAAATGAAGTATGCATGAATGAATGTAGCAGACTCTGTGTTTGCTAAAGAAGGCTCTTTAGTTGAGGTCCCATATGTTGAGCCCTCATTTTTGGAAGTCCTAGTGTTAAATCCATGATTCCAAGGTCTCATGACATATGAACGAATGATATGTGGTATAAGTACGTGCTATATGAAATATGTTATGTGCTGTGTGCAATGTGAAAAGAATGATGATGCATGTTACTCTCATAGCATGACTTTCCTAATCCGATTTGGCAAGTCCGCTGACTTGACTTTCCATAACTCATGTCGTTAGGAGAAAGCTCTTCTTAATCATGCATGTCCTTGGTGTGTGCTTGCAGACACCCATACTTAGTACAAGTGTGTACTAATCCCATACAATACTCTACTTTTAGGTGCAGGTGCAGGTGGACGCTAGAGCTTACGAGACTACGTTGGAGCTATCCGGACGTGGAGCATTCATCCGGACTTAGTAGGCCCTAATGCTTTCGAGGATTCTTATCTTTTATATTCTAGCTTAGACGTAGGCATGAGCTAGTGGAGAGTATTCCACTAGCATTTCTTTCTTACTTATTTCAGACGTTGCATTTGTGTGCCATTTTGGCAACTTTATATTTATGCAGTTATGAACTATTTCCTTCATTTGATTATCTCATTATTAGATAGTTGTGGTGAACTGATGTGATATATTGTATTTCATACTATGAAGTCTATGTATACTTCAAAGCAAACAAAAGTTTTAAATTTTCCACTAAAATTAACTTATACGATGTAATGATGATGTAAGTAGGCTTGTCTGCGACCTCTGAGAGGTCAACCGACGACGGTTTCAACTAAGGTCTAGACCTCGGTCGTGACAAACATGGTATCAAAGCATTAGGTTAAATTCCAAGGATAATAAGTTCACATCAACCACATCGAGTAGTTTTTAACTTATGGTAGTGAAGTGCACCACTATCATGAATTAGAGACTGCATGATGCGTAGGAAAATTTCCCTTCTTCTGATCTTATCGTGCTTCCTTAATGTCTGATTTCTAGGTGTTATGAGCGTATCTAACATCAATTCTTATTTCTTTTAGAAAATGAACACAAGGGGAACGCTGGTCGGAGAAGAGTAGGACCAGCTGCTGGGGACAACCAAGTTCCACCCCAGGCTCGTGCTGCAGGAGTGGCCATACCAGTTAACCCAGCTGGGTTAACTGATGCTGAGGTGCAGACAGCTTTGGCACAGATGGCTCAAGTCATCATTGTGCAGTCTCAGGCTATGACGGCCCAGGCCAACAGACAGTAGGTTCTGCGGAAGAACCCACCAGCCCACAACATGGAGAACAGGTTGCGAGATTTTACGAGGATGAACCCTCCAATCTTTAAAGGATCTAAGACTGCAGAGGATCCTCAGGAGTTCGTGAAGGAGGTCCAGAAAATTCTGGTGGCAATGGGGGCCACGGAGATTGAGAAAGTTGAGCTGGCCTCGTACTAGATGAAGGATGTTGCACAGACTTGGTGCAAGATGTGGTAGGATAGCAGGGCAATGGGCGGAGGTCCGATCACATGGGAGCTGTTTAAGACTGCCTTTCTGGAGAGGCTCTTCCCAGAGTGATGAGAGAGGCTAAGGTTGAGGAGTTCATCAACCTTTAGCAGGGCTCGATAAATTGTCTAGGTATGCCACTTCTCTTGTGTCGAACAACAGGGATGTAATGAGCAAGTTCCTTACAGAAATCTCAGAGGAATTGGAGGAGAAGTGTCGGGATGCGATGCTCCATGAGAGCATGGACTTGTACAGGCTGATGGTACATGTCCAGTAGGTTGAGGACAACCGAAAGAAGAGGAGAGTCCATGAGGTCAGAAGGCCTAACCCTTCTGACCAGACAGGTTCCAGCAGAGGTGGTGGTAGGAGAACTTTTGGAGTTCGTGATCAGCCCAGATTTAAGAAGGGGCATCAGAGTTCAGGGAACTCTAACTCTCAGAGGAGTGCGGCACCCAGAGGAGGTAGACCCGAGCCCAAGAAGGGCAATGGAGTTGATGGGTAGCGTCCCAGAAAGGAATGTGGCATGTGTTGTCGTATTCACAGTGGAGAGTGAAGACTAGGCACAAATGCCTGCTTCGGTTGCGGAAAGAGCGGACACATAGTCACGGACTGTCCACAGAATAGGGGTCAGGCTGGAGGTAATGCTCAGCCTAGGCCTAATCCCCAGAATGATACTACAGCCGAGCCTCCTAAGAGGAACAGATTCTACGCCTTGAAGGGCAGAGAGGAGCAGGATAAGTCTGCTGATGTGGTCACAGGTATGCTACAAGTTTTCTCAACCTCTCTTTATGCTTTACTTGATCCAAGGTCTACGCTTTCTTTTGTGACTCCCTTGCTTGCTCTTACTTTTGCAACACTACCTGAGGTTTTACATGATCCTATTGTAGTTAGTACTCCCTTAGGAGAAAATGTGAGAGCTGATAGGGTTGATAAAGACTACCCAATAGTAGTATGTGGTAAGACTATGTGTGCAGATCTTGTTGAGTTACCCATGAATGACTTCGATATTATACTTGGTATGGACTGGCTCAATAAATGTTATGCCTTCATGGATTGTCGTAGTAGGGTTGTGAGATTCTGTTTCCCTAATGAAGTAGAGCTGGTCTGGGAGGGGTATAATTCGAGTCGTTCAAGTCCCTTGATTTCGAACCTAAAAGCTAATAAAATAATGTCCAAGGGATTGTTATTCCATCCTGTGAGTGTCAATGATCTAGATCATGACATTCCTTCCAAAGACTCTGTGCCTGTAGTGAATGAGTTCCAAGATGTTTTACCCGATGATTTGCCTAGAGTCCCTCCCCCTCGAGAGATTGATTTTGGTATCGACCTAGATCGCGATACCAAACCGATTTCAATTCCTTCCTGCAGAATGGCTCCAGCTGAACTCAAAGAGTTGAAGCTGCAGTTAAAATATCTCACTGATAAGGGCTTCATCCAGCCGAGCATATCCTCTTGGGGCGCTCCAGTGATGTTTGTGAAAAATAAGGATGGAACCCTTAGGATGTGTATCGATTATCGACAGCTCAACAAAGTCACTATAAAGAACAGGTATCCACTTCCCAGAATAGATGACTTATTCAATTAGCTCCAAAGGTCTAGTTTCTTCTCAAAGATTGATCTTCGTTTCGGGTATAATCAGCTTAGTGTTAGGGATGAAAATATCCCAAAGATAGCTTTTCGTACCCGTTATGTTCATTATGAGTTCCTAGTCATGTCATTTGGTCTCACTAATGCACCAACTGCATTTATGGGCCTCATGAACCGAGTCTTCCGTGAATACCTTGATTCTTCGTCATAGTAATCATTGATGACATCCTCATCTACTCTAAGGCCAAGGAAGAGCATGAACAACATTTGAGACTAACCTTGCAGGTACTTAGACAACATCAACTGTATACCAAATTCAGCAAGTGTGAATTCTGGCTTAGATCAGTGACCTTCCTGGGTCATGTTGTGTCCGATCAAGGTGTTGAGGTGGACCCCAAGAAGACTGAGGCTATTAAGAACTGGCCAAGACCTCTTACTTCCACCAATATCCGTAGCTTTCTGGGATTGGCTGGTTACTACCGCAGGTTCGTGGAGGGTTTTTCTTCCATTGCTGCCCCACTGACAGCTTTGACTAAGAAGAAAGCCAAGTTTGAATGGGCAGAGACTTTTGAGAATAGTTTCCAGGATCTCAAGGACAAACTCACTTCAGCCCAAGTGCTTACGTTACCTTAATGTGGTGAGAATTATACTATTTATTGTGATGCATCTTGGGTTAGTTTGGGTTGTGTTCTTATGCAAGGTGGTAAGGTGACAACCTATGCGTCCAGACATATCAAGGTTCAGTAGAAGAATTATCCCACTCATGACCTGGAGTAGGCAGTTATGGTGTTTGCATTAAAGTTGTGGAGGCATTACTTGTACGGTGTGCATGTGGATGTGTTCACAGACCATAATAGTCTTCAGTACATGTTCATATAGAGGGAGTTAAATCTACGTTAGTGGAGATGGTTGAAGCTGTTGAAGGACTATGACATGAGTGTCCACTACCTTCCAGAAAAAGCAAATGTTGTAGCTGATGCTTTGAGAAGGTTGAGCATGGGGAGTACAGCCCACGTTGATATGGGAAGAAGAAGTTGGTGAAGGATGTACACAGACTGTCCAGACTGGGTGTGCGGTTGATGGCTTCTACTAGCGGGGGTGTTTCAGTTCATCCTAGTTCTGAATCATCCTTGGTAGTTGAAGTCAAGAAGGGTCAGCATCTTGATCCTGTTTTGATGGAGTTGAAGGACTCAGTGCTGATAAAGATGAATGAGTCCTATGGTTTGGGAGGTGATGGCATAATTAGGTACCAGGACAGGCTGTGTGTACGAGACGTGGATGATTTACTGACCAAGATTGTTTCAGACGCCCATGGTTCCAGGCATTTGATACATCCAAGTTCCACCAAGATGTATCATGACCTCAAGCAGATCTATTGGTGGGATGGCATGAAGAAGGACATTGCTGAGTATGTGGCCAAGTGTCCTAATTGTCAGCAGGTTAAGGCGGAGCACCTTAAGCCTGGTGGTCTCACTCAGATGATTGAGGTTCCGACTTGTAAGTGGGAGGCCATTAACATGGATTTCGTGGTTGGTCTTCCGAGGACTAGGAGACAACATGACTCCATATGGGTTATTGTGGACAGGATGACTAAGTTTGCCCACTTTATCCCTCTGAAGTCTACTTACAGGGCCGAGGATTATGCGAGACTCTACATTGATGAGATTGTGAGCTGGCATGGGATTCCTTTGTCTATCATTTCAGATAGAGGAGCTCAGTTCACTTCGCATTTCTAGAGATCCTTTTAAAAGAGCTTACACATGTAGGTAAAGCTCAGTACTGCCTTCCATCCTCAGACAGATGGGCAGGCAGAGCGCACCATTCAGACATTGGAGGACATGTTGAGGGCGTGTGTGATCGACTTCAGAGTTAGTTGGGACGACCATCTTCTACTGATAGAGTTCTCATACAATAACAACTATCACTCCAGCATTGGGATGGCACCGTTTGAGGCACTGTATGGTAGGAGGTGTAGGTCTCCAGTTGGGTGGTTCGAGGTTGGAGAGTCATCCATTTTGGGTCCAGAGATCATTCATGAGGCCTTAGAGAAGGTCAGGGTGATTAGGGACAGGTTGGCTACTGCTTACAGTCGTTAGAAGTCGTATGCAGATAACAGGAAGCGACCCTTAGAGTTTGATGTTGGTGACCAAGTATACTTGAATATATCACCAATGAAGGGGGTGATGAGGTTTGGCAGGAAGGGGAAGTTGAGTCCGAGGTACGTTCGGCCATACGGGATTCTACAGCGTGTGGGTGAGGTGGCGTATGAGTTGGCGTTGCCTGCAGATCTAGCTTATGTTCATCCAGTCTTTCATGTCTCTATGTTAAAGAAGTGCCTTGGTGATCCAACATCGATTCTGCCTGTTGAAGGTCTGGGGGTTGATGAAGACTTGTCCTATGAGAAGGTTCCTGTTAAGATTTTAGACCGGCAGGTAAAGCGGCTGAGAAACAATGAGGTTGCCACAGTGAAGGTATTGTGGAGGAACCATCTTGTTGAGGGTTCTACGTGGGAGGCCGAGGCCGATATGAGATCCCGCTATCCTTATCTTTTCAGCTCTTGAGGTTAGACTCCTTACTCTTAAGTCTAAGTTTACTTGTCTCCTCTATTATTTGTTGACATTGCTTGACTGTGTAAAGTACTTATGTTATGATATTACTGGCATTGTGCTAGATAATTAGAAGTGTCATTCGGGAACAAATGTTCCTAAGGGGGGGGATAATGTAACAACCTAAAAATGACTATGCTACGCAATGCTTAAACGTAGAATGCCTAGATTAGACTGGGTTCACACGACTTGTTGCGCGTGGAACCAAACCTTATAACCTATGCAATATCCAAGACAACCAACTTGGTGAGTCAGTTGAGCTAGGCAATGTTGGGACCAACCATGTAGGGCACCTGAATTGAAGAGATTCACCCGGATGAGTTTTTACCGGACTTGAAAGGGGTAATCTTAGGTTTGGAGGGTCTAGCGGTAAAATGGTCTTTTCCAAGCTAGGGGTAGTATTGTAATTACCCTAAGTATTTAATTAATTAATTAATATAAAAAGGTGGGTAATTTGGGTAGGGTTGGTCGAATTTGACCCTTTTTCGCAAGTTAAGCTTCACCCGGGTTCGATCTTTTGTTGAAGCAATGATAAATTGAATTAGATTGTATTTAAATATCTGGTTTAAGTAAGGGCATAGTGTTAATTTCACTTAGCCTTAGAAAATCAAATTTTTATTAATTAATGAGGAGTCCTAGTTGGACTAATTCCGAAATTAAAACTCCTAATCCTAAGCTACCTATCCACTCTCTTTCTCACGCTTATTTACTCTCATTCTCACGCTTATTTACTCTCATTCTCACATCTCTCTACCATCTCTCTCACGTCTGACTATCAGTAAAAGAACAGAGAAAAACCAAAGTTCAACTCTTGAAGAACTTACGCACAAAAACTCAAACGAAAAACTAAGACAAAAACGAAAAGCAAAAACATTGTTCTTGACGGGTTGTGCTTGGATTTTGGTGGTGAGGCTTTGGTGTCGTGGAGTTGGCTGCCATTGGTGAAGATTTGGAGGGTGTTGATCAACAAAAGGTATGGGTTTTCTTAATCTTGGTCCCGTTCCCAAGAGACCCCTAGGATTCAGTCAATTCTAATCCGAAAACTAGGATTGTTTCCCCGTTGCATCTCCCTGTCACTATCTCCTATCGATGGTTGTACGTTGGTATGTCTGCTGGTAGATATTAGGCGTGTAACGTGTTTTCGTGATGATTATGTGTATGTATGTATGTTCGGAATTAGGTGAGTAATGAAATATTTTTTCCAAAAATATGTAGTCACGGAGTGGAGCATCAAATGGCATGTTTAATTTCTTGTATTTTACGTCCAATTGCTTGTGTAAATCGTGATGTTCATAAGTGGTGTAATGTTGCTGAATTGAGTGACAACTCTTGATCAAATGTAACCATGAAAATGCACCTAAAGATGTACTAAATGATCCAGAAATGTCCTAAGAACTAACGTGTAAATGCTTCAAAAAGGGACTGGAAAAACGTGATCAAATTTCCAGCATTTTGGAAATTTGGTTCAGCTAAGTTACTGGAAAAAAAATTGAGTTTTAAAATTTTTTAAAATGCATGAGGTCATTGGGGATGAACCCAAGACCTCACCATATACAAGTTATAAAAATAATTCAATAATAAAAATGAGGTAAGGGGGATTCGAAATGGGGTAAGGCTCAAGTGAAGAGAGGAGAAAAATGAAAAAAAAAAATGAGGTATGTGGGGATCAAACCCACAACCTCTCGGATAGATGTGACCCCAGGAGGGCTAAGTAAGGGTGTGAAACACACTAAAAGGCCAAGTGCCTTGGCACATAATAAAATGAACATTCACGTAAAAAGGGGTGAGTAATTATGTTGAGCTAATATGCTAAAGTTAATGAATGTGGTGACAACATGATAAGGGGATAATGTGAAAGATGAGATCAATCTCAGATGAGCCTAAGTAAGTGTTACCAATAATGTACTCACCTATGAGAGTGTAAGGTTAATGAAGAGACCAGTCTCTGAGAAACACTCTAATGAAAGTATTGAGATTAATATACACTTAATACTAATGATGAGATGAGAAATCACCTAATGAGCAATGATGCCCTCATGCTAGAAGCCAGCTTCTCTAATGTGTGAGATGAATGTCATGGAACTTTATACAGAGCACCAATAGGCTAGCTATGAGTCGCTATTCCTTCTTTCGGGAAGGCAGAGGTTCGTGTAAATCTCATGAGATGAGACTGTCCGTTTAGGCGAGTATGGGTCTCCTTATATATCCTAGTCTTTGAACCTATGCAGCCAACATAGGGATCTAGCAGGGTTCAATTCCCTATATACGCTAGCATATTTTGGTTTCACTTTGGCCGGTGATTCCACCTCTTTTCGGTGTGGGGTAGACACAGGATTTCATGGAGCTCACATGATCTGTGTCGGTTAAAGTTAAAGTTCCCAAAGAAAGAATGAGGCCAGCCTTAGTAATGCACAATATGAAATGAATGATACCAAAGCTGTTTGGTTAGGATAATCAAGAGTGAACTAGACTCAAGTAATGACACTAGGTCGTTCTTGGTCATTGCACAGTGAACCCGATGAGAGTCTTAAACTACATCCTAGGTATAGCTGGTATTGCACCAGTCTATGAATGAATGAAACGAATGAAAATGAAGTATGCATGAATGAATGAAGCAGACTCTGTGTTTGCTAAAGAACGCTCCCTAGTTGAGTTCCCATATGTTGAGCCCTCATTTTGGGAAGTCCTAATGTTAAGTCCATTATTCCAAGGTCTCATGGCATATGAACGAATGATATGTGGTATATGTGCGTGCTATATGAAAGATGTTATGTGTTGTGTGCAATATGAAAATAATGATGATGCATGTTACTCTCATAGCATGACTTTCCTAATCCGATTTGGCAAGTCCACTGACTTGACTTTCCATAACTCATGTCGTTAGGAGAGAGCTCTTCTTAATTATTCATGTCCTTGGTGTGTTCTTGCATACACCCATACTTAGTACAAGTGTGTACTAATCCCATACAATACTCTACTTTTAGGTGCAGGTACAGGTGCACGCTAGAGCTTACGAGACTACGTTGGCGCTATCCGGACGTGGAGCATTCATCCGTACTTGGTAGGACCTCATGCTTTTGAGGATTCTTATCTTTTATATTCTAGCTGAGACTTAGTCATGAGCTAGTGGAGACTGTTCCACTAGCGTTTCTTTCTTACTTATTTCAGATGTTGTATTGGTGCCATTTTGGCAGCTTTATATTTATGCAGTTAGGAACAATTTCCTTTATTTGTTTATCTCATTATTAGATGGTTGTGGTGAACTGATGTGATATATTGTATTTATTACTATGAAGTCTAAGTATACTACAAAGCAAACAAAAGTTTAAAATTTTCCGCTAAAATTAACTTATATGATGTAATGATGACGTATGTAGGCTTGTCTGCGACCTCTGAGAGGTCAACGATGCTGGTTTCAACTAGGGTCTAGACCTCTGTCATGACACCATACATCAAGAAGACAAGTATAGACAACTTTGAACATGCCAAGCAAGACTTCATCATATAGTCAATAAGACCAACATTATGCATATAAGAAGGGACCACATCACATAGGCCCATTAGGACTCATATCATGCACATCATCACAACAAGTAGAGAACACTACAATGTCAAGCATAAGAAACATAAACATAATCATATGCATTAGAACACCTTCCTAGAACTCCCTTCAAGAGCTACTTGTGCAATGGATAGGTGAAGTCCCATACCCCTACCTACACTAAGAAACTTCCCTTAGGTTATCCTAGTTAGGGTCCTTACTTTACTTATGTTGTCCATTTTACTTTAGGGAAACTATAGCCTTAACCGACACTAAGACCATGGGTGCTACATGGAATTTGGTGTTGTAGAGCCTTACACCAAGGGAAGGTTCTCCCCTTAGCCAAAGTAGAACATTAATATCTATGCTAGCATATTAGGTGAAATTCCCTTGCTAAATCTTATGTGGCAAGCATAGTTTATGGAACTAATAGATATACATACCCTCTACATGATCATTAGCATTGGAGCCTCATCTCATGAGAAACCATGGGTGAATATTCCTCAAGGAAAGTCAACACCTCATGTGGAACCATGGGTGAATGTTCCTCCGAGGGAAGTCAACACCTTATGAAAAACCAATGGTGAATCTTCCTCCAAGGGAAGCCAACACCTCTCATTGTCAAGTTCACTCGGTGCTAATCTAAGTTCCCTTTATTGAAATGTATTTATTACATTATTTCATAAACATAGGCTTAGGATATTGACTCCTCATATGCTTATATCATATTCAAGAACCTATCTAGTTTTTAGGGTACTCTTGGGAACACCTTCCAAGCGCCCCTTTGTTGACTAAATTATTATACATGTGTGTGTATATACATATATGTGAGCAACCCCATCACATAAGAAAATTAAGGCCACAACTGTTCATAAATTAATGCATAAGTGTATTTATGAGAAATCCTTTCATATAAAACACATTAAGACATTATGCCTATTCATAACATAGTCATGCATTCATATTCATGTACATAGAAAACCAAACCTAGGAACTATCCTATCAAGGCACACATGTTCAATGCATAGAAAAGGTCCCATACCCTTGCCTATACTAGTACACCTATCATGTCATTCACATGCTTATTACATTATCAATACCACTTATATCCCAACTAGAATGAAAACTAGGCATAAACTTCACATATGTAACGGCCTGTATTATGTATATGCTAGTTCTATTCATGTGATACATGACATAAACTTATAGTGTAGGTGAGGGATCGTGTTTCTTATATGATTAGTGTTGGTTTAAACTAGCTCGGAAGGTGATGTAATGCCTTGCACGTTTCAGCATGTGTATTGCAGGTTAACTCTGACGGAAAGTATTTAAGTAGATATAGTAAGGTTGTAATTGAGCTTAAAGTTGAAAGTTAAGTGCTAAGTTGAAGAAAAAGGGATTAACATTCAGAAATTGAAATAAGATAATTGAGATGCTTGCTTTCCTTAATTAAGCTAGCAACTGCATCACCTACTTGAGCTATAATATAGTTAAAGGGCCCAAGTTTGATGGACCAGATTTAGGATTATATTAATGGGTTGTCACTTGAAGCCCAAACCTATTAAATGAAATTAAAAATGAAAGAAATCCCAGCAGCCAAATATGCCAAGGCCTAATACGGATAAAGCCCAAGTGAAAGCAAGAAGCTGCATCACCTAGTTTGACCTTTTGAGCTGTTTGATGCACGTGAGCAGGTGCATCACCTACTTGACCAATTTGTGGCTAAAAATGGACCAAAAGAAAGGACTTACTAGAGGATATTTTTGTGGTTAATAAAGCTCCATACAAATCTAATATGAACTGATCTTTTTACCCATTTTAACACATAAAAATAAGAATTAACTCCAGCTCTCTCTCTCTTTTCTCTTAAAGATTAAACCAGTAGCCTTAAAGTTTTCAAGGGTTCTTGAAGAAACCCTCATATCTGCAAACCAAGGTAAGTGAAAACTCATGGATTTAGCATAATTCTCTCATGGATGATTAGTAAAACATATTATTCATTCTATAATATAAGTACAAAGGCAGAATATTTCCAACAGCTACCGCTCACTTCCTTAGATATTAAAATACCTTTCTTATCTTCTTTGGTTTAAGTGTGAAGGGAAGGTGAAGTTCTAAAAGAATTCAAGTTATTAGGAGAAGTTGCAGAAATTGACGTAAGGTGACTGCTCCATTTTTGTCTTCCTTATGTATGTGTTTGAATGAGGAATTAGTGGTGTGCTGTCATGAAGAACTCAAGGGGTGGTGAGTTCAATACTTTGTTGTATGATAAAGAATATTTGGGGTTGTTCTATGTGTTTTACTGTTGGCGCAACTTGGTTGATCTTGGGGAAAGGATGTATAATGTATGTGTTGGACAGATAATAAGGGTGTGGTGATACACATTACGTTAAGGGCTGTATGGGCTCATTATCTGTCAAAGTTAGCTACTGTTTTACGTGGCTCACGGTGTGATAGCTGCTAATTTTAGTTTACCATGACTTAAATTGTAGATTAAAACCAAAAAAGGGAGGCTGAATCCTGATAGTATATCAGCAGAGGATAAGGTATGTAAGACTATTCGATTCCATATTCCTTGGCATTAAATTTGATACTTGCGATTAATATCAATGAAGTGAATCTCCTAAGTTCTATTCCTAGTAAAGGAAACAGTGGCATCGTATTATCTCCAAATAGCTAACAATATTTCCCCTCTCCTTAGTGCATAGAACTACTTCATTGGATGTTCACTATTTTATACTTGTGTAATTACTCCCCCCCCCCCTCATTGTGCTGGTATAGAAATGGTATTTGCAAAAAAATGTTTGGCGAATCCTTCTTTTAGTAAATTGAAGTCAGTTGTGTCATTAAGCTCATGAGTCATGTGTTGATGTTACATAGATCCTTATGTTATTGTTACAGCCTTGAAGTATTGTTTTCTTGTCTTCTACTACTAGTCTATATTTCCATATCTCCAAATTGATTATGACCACTAAAACAACGATCTCAAAGGATTTATGATTGAAAAATCTCAAAAGAGTTATGAATTGATAAACAACAAGTTCAAAGATTAAAGAATCTAAGTGAAGCAATCTATATTATTACGAGTGGCAGCCCAGGGGCAAATGCCTAGCATGGGTCAATCCCAACTTAAGGGTGGTAACTCAGGGGCAAAAGTCTAGCATGAGTAGATGCCTATTGGTATTGAAGGGTGGCAGCTCAGGGGAAACACCTAGCATGGGCCGATCCCAAATGGGGTAATTATGAGGACCGTATCCCAGGGGTTAAAATGTCTAGAATGGGTCATCCTCTTCTACCACTGATCAGCTGGTCAATTGTATCACCTGCCGTACAAAGATTATAACATACAGAAGAGTAAAGAAAAGAATGTTACTTACTTGATCCCACAAGAGTAATCAAAGGTGGTCTTCTCTCCTAATCTATGCACTTATATGTTGGTACTTGATTTCATTTAAGATCTCATATTACATATGTTGTTGCGTCACATATTCAGTACATTTTTTTGTACTGATGTCCCTAGCGGGGAGCTGCATTTCATGTTGCAGGCACATGTACTCCAGCTAGTAGACCTCCTCAGTAGGAGCACACGACACTCTGCTATTTTTGGTGAGCTCCAAGTTGATTCGGAGCTTTATTTAGTCCTTGGTAAATTCATTTATGTATTGTATCGTAGTTAAGGGTAAGGCGAGGTCTGTCCCGACCTACTCTAGTCTTATATCTTTTAGAGGCTTTGTAGATGTATTGTACATGGTTTAGTTGTGTCTTATGAAGTTGTGGCCTCAAACGTCCAAGTCTTGTTAAACTTTGGGTCTACTTATGTTGGTTTGTATTGTTGCGTCCTAGGTGAACTTGTCACGATTGTTATAGTTATATAGTAAGAACATGTTACAGGTTGGTTCTCTCGGGCCTTTCGGGCATCGGGTGACTGTCCGTCTTAATGGGTTTTGAAGCGTGAGAAAAAGTGGTATGAGAACAAGGTCATCCTAGAGAGTCTACAAAGTCGTGTCTATGTAGATTCTTTCTTATAGATATGTTGTGCGATAGAGCCAATGTTGCTTATAGTCTCATTTCATTCATTTCTTAGATCGTGCGATAGAGCCAATGTTGTAGGTGAATCATATGTAATTTCTAAATTGTTTTATCATAGCAAAGATGCCGGTTACGAGAAGGAGTAAAAGTAGTGGTAAGCGAGTAGATTTGGCTGCCCAAGAAGGGACCAGCCAAACACCTCCTAGTCAAGTTGTTCAAAGTGGGGATCAATATGAGTCTCTATCACAGACTTCCCCGACGCCTCCATCTCCTGAAGAACTAAGGAGGGAATATGAACCTCAGGAATCCCCCCTATTAATGCTACCGAGCAAGATTTGAGGAATGCAGTCCAACTGTTGACTCGTATAGTTGCTGGTCATGGACAAAGGCAAGAAGGTCCAGTTGCAGGTACTAGTGGTGTAGATAGAGAATCTGGAACGCGGATACGTGATTTTCTTAACTTGGACACTCCATCATTCACCGGGTCAGATCCTAATGAAGATCTGCAAGACTTTATAGATCATATCAAACACACTTTGGATGTTATGCATGTAAGTGGTAAATAATCACTTGAGCTAGCTGCATATAGATTAAAGGGTGTGGCTAGATTGTGGTATGAAGCTTGGAAGCAATCTAGGGGAACAAATGCACCTTCAGCTACGTGGAAAGAGTTTAAAAAGGCATTCATTGATCATTATCTACCATTGGAGATATGAGAGGCCCATGCAGATCAGTTCTTATATCTGCACCAAGGAAATATGAGCGTCAGAGAGTATAGTCTCAAATTTTATTCCTTGGCCAGGTATGCTCCTAATGTAGTAGCTACTATGGAGGATAAAGTTCATCGATTTTTGGATATATTAAATTCATATCTTGTTAGAGACAGTACAATTGCTTCATTGAATAAAGATATGGATATAGCAAGGATGCAGGATTTTGCGCAAAAGTTGGAGGATCAAAGGGAAAGAAGAAGGACACAAGAGTCGGAAATAGGGCAGTCTAAGAGGTCCAGATCCATGGGGCAGTTTACACCATCCCAAGGTGAGTTTAGGCCTCGGTTCTCTAACAGATCACCTAGGCCATCATCTTTCTACTCTACACCTAGTGCTCCACAACGGTCCAAGGGTTTAGGGGCAATCAGTTTGGGCAAAGAAGTGAAAGCCAAGGCTAAAAAATAGCAAGTCATCAAGAGCAGGGAAGTATAAGCCAATCAAGGCCTCCTCGACAGCTTTGTAAACAGTGTGGGAGGAATCATCTAGGTTCATGCAGGTTTGGGGCGGATGTTTGCTTTTGGTGTGGCACACCAGGGCATATGATGAGAAATTGTCCTGATAGGGGCGTGGGTGGCGTTGCACAATCAACTAGATCAGTTATTGCATCGACCTCATCAACCCTTATTTAGGTAGGGGACTATATATGCCTACAGGTCGTGGTAGAGGATCTAGGGGAGCAGCTAGTTCTAGTGAAGGTCAGAATCGCACATATACACTAGGGGATCAACAAAATTTAGAAGCCTCGCCGGATGTGGTTACATGTACATTGTCCATCTTTTCACATATTGTATATGCATTAATTGATGCGGGGTCTATACTATCATATGTTACACCATTGATTGCTGGAAGTTCAAAAGAACACCAGAATTATTAATGAAGCCATTTGAAGTGTCTACACCGATTTGTGAGTCTATTATAGCTAGAAGGGTTTATCGTAATTGCATTGTAACTTCTTATGATCGCGATACATTGGCTGACCATGTTGCGCTAGACACGGTAGATTTTGATGCTATAATGGGTATGGATTGGTTAGCCGCTTTTTATGCCACGGTAGATTGCCAAACTAAGATAGTGCATTTCCAGTTTCCAAAAGAGGTAGTCCTCGAATGGAAAGGTAATATTCGGGCGCCAAAAGGTAAATTTATTTCTTATCTTCAGGAAAACAAGATGATTTCCAAAGGATACATATTCCATCTAGTTAGAGTGAAAAATGTAGATGCGGAGCCACCAACCCTTCAATCCATTCCGGTGGTAAATGAATTTACAGATGTGTTTCCTGAAGATCTTCCAGGTTTGCCTCCAGAACGAAAAATAGAGTTTGGTATTGATGTGCTTCCAGATACTCAACCTATCTCAATTACTCCGTATAGAATGGCTTCGGCAGAATTACGGGAGTTGAAGGAGCAATTAAAAGACTTATTAGAAAAAGGATTCATAAAGCCATGTCCCCATGGGGAGCACCAGTTTTATTTGTACGCAAAAAAGATGGGTCGTTAAGAATGTGTATCAACTACTGGCAGTTGAATAAGGTAACGATTAAGAACAAATATCTCCTCCCTAGAATTGATGATTTGTTTGATCAATTACAAGGTGCTAGGTGTTTTTGAAAGATCGACGTGAGGTCAGGTTATCACCAAGTGAGAGTCAAGGACAAAGATATAACAAAGAAAGCTTTTCGAACACGGTATGGTCATTTTGAGTTCTTAGTCATGTCATTCGAGCTAACAAATGCACCATCAGCTTTTATGGATTTGATGAATAGGGTGTTCAAGCCATTTTTAGATGTGTTCGTGATAGTGTTCATAGATGACATTTTGGTGTATTCAGGATCAGAAGAGGATCATGCTAATCACTTGCGGTAGGTTTTACAAATTCTTCGTGATCGTAAATTGTATGCAAAGTTCTCTAAATGTGAGTTCTGGTAGAAATATATGGAATTCCTAGGTCATATTCTATCGGTGGAAGGAATAAGGGTTGATAACCAGAAAATAGAAGCCTTGAAAAACTGTCCAAGACCTACAATGCCTACAGAGATTTGTAGTTTTCTTGGATTGGCAGGTTATTACAGAAGGTTCATTGAAGGATTCTCTTCCATTGATGCACCCTTAACAAACCTAACACATAAATAAACCAAGTTTCAGTGGAGGGATGAGTGTGAAAGAAGCTTCCAAGAGCTGAAGAGTAAATTAAATTCTACACCTGTGTTGGTACTTCCAGAAGGCACAGAAGGCTATGCAGTGTATTATGATGCTTCGGGAGTGGGATTAGGTTGTGTATTGATGCAACATGGTAAATTTATAGCTTATGTCTCAAGGAAGCTGCGGCATGAGAAAAATTATCCAACCCATGATCTAGAGCTAGAAACAGTTGCGTTTCCTTAGAAGATATGGCACCACTACTTGTATTGAGTTCATGTTGACATATACACTAATAAAAAAAGCTTGCAATATATCTTTAAGAAAAAGGACTTAAATCTGAGGCAACGAACGTGGCTGGAGCTATTAAAAGAGTATGACATTAACATTTTATATCATCCCGGTAAAGCTAATGTAGTAGCTGATGCTTTAAGCCGTAAAATAATGGCAAGAACTTATGTGAAATCTGTGGAAAGACAAGGAATGACTAAGGATCTGTGGCAACTAGCGAACTTGGGCGTTCACCTTCTTGAATCTCAAGACTAAGGGGTTATTGTGCAAAATGCGGCAGAATCCTCATTAGTAGTGGAAGTGAAAGAGAAGCAGTACACTGATCCAATTCTTTTACAACTTAAAGAGAATGTACTACATGGTATGACAAAGGCATTTGAGTTTACGCAAGACGGAGTACTTCGATGTCAAAACAGATTGTGTGTACCTAATATAGATGAACTAAGAAAGAGGATCATGATGGAAGCACATAATTCAAGATACTCTGTTCATCCGAGTTCAACTAAAATTTATCATGACTTGAAAGAAATGTATTGGTGGGGGACATGAAGAAGAGCATTGCAGAATTCGTGGCTCAGTGTCCAAATTGTCAACAAGTAAAAGTAGGAAACCAAAAGCCCAGAGGTTATATGCAGCATATAGAACTTACAATTTTGAAATGGGACATGATCAACATGGATTTTTGTCACTGGTTTGCCTCGCTCACTCCAGATGTTTGACTCCATATGGGTAATAGTTGATAGACTTACCAAAGCAGCACACTTCTTGCTGGTGAAGACTACTTGTACAGCTGAAGAGTATGTGAGGTTGTACATTAAAGAGATAGTTCGACTACATGGAGTGCCAATCTCTATAATATCAGATAGAGGAGTTGAATTCACTGCAAATTTTTGGAAGTCGATTCAAAAGTGTTTGAGAACACAAGTGAATTTAAGTACAACCTTTCATCCTCAAACAGATGGCCATGCAGAACGTACAATTGAGACACTTGAGGATATGTTGCGAGCTTGTATATTAGATTTTAAGGGTAGCTGGGATGATCACCTACCACTTATTGAATTTTCTTATAACAATAGGTACATTCGAGCATTAAAATGGCACTTATGAAGCTTTATATAGTCAAAGTGTAGATCACCAATTGACTAGTTCAAAAGGTGAAACTGCCTTATTTGGGCCAGATCTTGTTCATCAAGCTATGTAAAAAGTCAAAGTGATACAACAGCGGCTAGAAGCAACTCAAAGTCGACATTAATCATATGCAGATATTAGAAGGAAAGGACTAGAATTTTCTATAGGAGATTGGGTGTTCTTGAAGGTGTCTCCAATGAAAGGGGTAATGAGGTTTGGTAAAAAGGGAAAGCTGAGTCCACGCTATATAGGTCCATATAAGATTATTTGAAAAAAGTAGGACAAGTAGCATATGTGTTGGAGCTACCAAAAGAGCTTTCATCATTCCATCCGGTGTTTCATGTCTCAATGCTTCAAAAATGCATAGGTGACCCATCTCGTATTACTCCCACTGAAGATGTACAAGTTACGGGAGATCTCACTTATGAAGAAGTACCCATTGATATTCTGGATTGATAAGTTAGGAAGTTAAGAAATAAAGAAGTACCTTCTATAAAAGTACTATAGAGAAACCAACAAGTAGAAGAAGTTACATGGGAAGCGGAAGAAGCAATGAAATTGAAGTATCCTCACCTCTTCCAGACTGGTGAGAAAGATCAAAATGTTAGTGGAGGCGTTGACAAGTAAGTATAAGTTTATATGTTCAATGTTATTAATGTAGTACTAACTTAGGCTTGAACTTGTTTGGGCTGGACAACCTTGCTAACATTCGAGGACGAATGTTTTAAGGGGGGAAGGATGTAATGGCTTGTATTATGTATATGCTAGTTCTATTCATGTGATACTTGACATAGACTTATAGTGAGGTGAGGGATCATGTTTCTTATATGATTAGTGTTGGTTTAAACTAGCTCGGAAGGTCAAGTAACGCCTTGCACGTTTCGGCATGTGTATTGCAAGTTAACTATGACGGAAAGTATTTAAGTAGATATAGTAAGGTGGTAATTGAGCTTAAAGTTAAAGTTAAGTGCTAAGTTGAAGAAAAGGGATTAACATTTAGAAATTGAAATAAAATAATTGAGTTTCTTGCTTGGCTTAATTAAGCTAGCAGCTGCATGCATCACCTACTTGAGCTATAATATAGTTAAAGGGCCCAAGTTTGATGGACCAGATTTAGATTATATTAATGCTGTCACTTGAAGCCCAAACCTATTAAATGAAAATAAAATTAAAGAAATCCAGCAACCAAATGCCAAGGCCCAATATGGATAAAGCCCAAGTGAAAGCAAGTAGGTGCATCACCTAGTTTGACCTTTTGAGCTGCTTGATGCACATGAGCAGGTTCATCACCTACTTGACCAATTTGTGGCTGAAAATGGACCAAAAGAAAGGAAGTTCTAGAGGATATTTTTGTGGTTAATAAAGCTCCATATAAATCTAATATGAACTGATCTTTTTACCCATTTTAACACATAAAAATAAGAATTAACTCCAGCTCTCTCTCTCTTTTCTCTTAAAGATTAAACCAGCAGCCTTAAAGTTTTCAAGGGTTCTTGAAGAAACCCTCATATCTGCAAACCAAGGTAAGTGAAAACTTATGGATTTAGCATAATTCTCTCATGGATGATTAGAAAAACATGTTATTCATTCTATAATATAAGTACAAAGGCAGAATATTTCCAGCAGCTACCGCTCACTTCCTTAGTTATTAACATACCCTTCTCTTCTTCTTTGGATTAAGTGTGAAGGGAAGGTGAAGTTCTAAAAGAATTCAAGTTATAAGGAAGTTGCATAAATTGAGGTAAGGTGACTGCTCCATTTTTGTCTTCCTTATATATGAATTTGAGTGAGGAATTAGTGGTGTGCTGTCATGAAGAACTCAAGGGGGTGGTGAGTTAAATACTTGGTTGTATGATAAAGAATATTTGGGGTTGTTCTATGTGTATTACTGTTGGCGCAGCTTGGTTGATCTTGGGGAAATGATGTGTAATGTATGTGTTGGACAGATAATGAGGGTGTGGTGATACACATTATGTTAAGGGTTGTATGGGCTCATTATCTATCAAAGTTAGCTACTGTTTTACGAGGCTCATGGTGTGATAGCTGCTAATTTTAGTATACCAAGACTTAAATTGTAGATTAAAACCAAAAAGGGGAGGTTGAATCATGATAGTATATCAGCAGAGGATAAGGTATGTAAGACAATTCGATTCCATATTCCTTGGCATGAAATTTGATACTTGTGATTAATATTAATGAAGTGAATCTCCTAAGTTCTATTCCTAGTAAAAGAGACAGTGGCAGCGCATTATCTCCAAATAGATAACTATATTTCCCCTCTCCTTAGTGCATAGAACTACTTCATTATATGATCACTATTCTATACTTGTGTAATGACCCCCCCTCCCCTTGTGCTGGTATAGAAATGGTATTTGCTAAAAAAAGTTTGGTGAATCCTTCTTTTAGTCAGTTGAAGTCAATTGTTTCATTAAGCTTACGAGTAATGTGTTGATGTTACATAACTCCTTATATCATTGTTACAACCTTGAAGTATTGTTTTCTTGTCTTCTACGATTGGTCTGTATTTCCATATCTCCAAAATGATTATGACCACCAAACAACAATCTCAAAAGAGTTATTATTGAACAATCTCAAAAGAGTTATTAATTGATAAACAATAATCTAAAAGATTAAAGAATCTAAATGAAGCAATCTATACAATTACGGGTGGCAGTCCAGGGGAAAATGCCTAGCATGGGTCAATCCCAACTTAAGGGTGTCAACTCAGGGGCGAAAGCCTAGCATGGGTCGATCCGTATTGGTATAGAAAGGTTGCAGCTCAGGGGTGAAAGCGTAGCATGGGCCGATCCCAAATGGTGTAATTTTGAGGACCGCATTCCTGGGGTTAAAATGCCTAACATGGGTCATCCTCTTCTACCCCTGATCAGCTGGTCACTTGTATCACATGCCCTACAAAGATTATAACATACAGAAAAGTAAAGAAAAGAATGTAACTTACATGATCCCACAAGAGTAATCAAAGGTGGTCTTCTCTCCTAATTTATGCACTTATATGTTGGTACTTGATTTCATTTGAGCTCTCATATTACATATGTTATTTCCTTACATATTCAGTACATTTTTTCGTACTGATGTCCCTCGTGGGGGACAATACATTTCATGTTGCAGGCACAGATACTCCAGCTAGTAGACCTCCTCATTAAGAGCACACGACACTCTGCTACTTTTGGTGAGATCCAAGTTGATTCGGAGCTTTATTGAGTCCTTGGTAAATTTAATTTGGTATTGTATCATAGTTAAGGGTAAGATGGGGTCTGTCCCGACCTACTCTAATCTTCTATCTTTAAGAGCCTTTGTAGACGTATGTACATGGTTCACTTGTGTATTAAGGAGTTTTGGCCTCAACGGCCAAGTCTTGTATATAACTTTTGGGTCTACTTATGTTGGTTTGTATCGCTGCGTCCTAGGTGAACTTGTCACAATTGTTATAGTTATATTTTTAGTACGAACAGGTTACATGTTGGTTCTCTCGGGACTTTAGGGCATTGGGTGCCTGTCCGTCTTAATCGGTTTTGAGGTGTGACAACATAGTGTGATCATCATAACCACACACTCATTTAACATAAAGTTTCCTTCAAGGCCATAATCAACACATATCTATGTTGACAAGAAGTAAACACTGCCACCATAAGTGGAACATACCACACAATGTCATACAAGGCCAAATTAACCATCAATTAGTAGAAGAGTAGAGAAATCGAGGAGTAGAGCAATTCTTACCAATTCATAAACCTTTGTCCATCATTAATTAATACTCACAATCCCTCAATATTATAGATGTAGGTCTGTAGCTAAATGTATTTTAACATAAACGAAATCATGTATAAACTACCACAAGATCATGCTACTAACAAGTACACTATATCACCAATTCATTAGAAAATAAGGAGACTTAGATCACTTACCAATTTCCCTTGCTTTGATCTTCAATCACAATTCTTTGACAAAATAAATGTACGGCAATAGCTAAAGATATTATTACTTAAACGAATTCATGCTTCATCTACCCAGGAGTTGAGATCAAATCATACACATTACATTACCAATCTATAGGCTAGAAGAACCTAGATCAATCCTTACTAATTCGATTGTATCTATTCACATTAGATCAATTACATCGAATTCATAATCAATTTACATGATAGGTAGTAGCTAAGTCAATTTATCATAATTGGAACTCATAACAATCATTTTAGCATCAAGATCATAAGATACTACCATAGGAATACATAGAAGATAGAAGAACATAGGATATTCTCATTCAAACCCTCATGCCTTGATCCACATGGATAACTCATCAACAATTCACCATCAATATACATAATAGGCAGTAGATACAAGCAAATAAACATACTAGAATCATAATTCAATCAATATAAAGTCAAGATCACAATGCCCATAATATAGGCTAATTTGAGATTTGGAGGGAACATGGGTTCATCATGAAATCGGATTGAAATTCACTTTAAATTCAGTACATATACATCACTTCATCATAAGCATGCTTTTTAAATCAATTTGAGAAAGAACCGATGGCTAGATTTGAAGATTGAAGGTTTGATCATAAAATCTCATTGAAAAGCTTTGAAGGAACTCTTTAGATCAGAGGTTATCTAAAGATGAAGGATAACCATAACTTTTCTACATGATAAGTCACAAGAAATTGAAGACGAAACCATGAAAATCCAACCTCTAGCTTGAACTTAAGTTTTCCCTCCAATGGAGGTTTGAGAGAATTTTTGAAGAAAAGAGAGATTTGGGATTTTGATTTCTTAATGGGTGTTGGGGTTTTTTACTTAGGAAAAGACCTTAAACTATTTATATTTAATGTATAAACCCTTTAAAATCAACCTCAATTACTAAATAACCTAATTGAAGTTATTTGGAAAACCAAACTTGGCCAGCCCACCCAGGGACCACGGCCACCTACACGGTCCGTGAAGGTGGTTCACGACCCTTATCACGGTTCGTGGTCCTTGGTGCAGTGTCTACATTGGATTTCCATTCCCCAACTAAATAAGGAAGTTCCACTACCAACTTCACGGACCGTGGTCCACTCCACTGGCCATGAAGTCGTCCGTGAACACCAAGGTAGTAAGCTGCCAACTTGGGACAACTTTTGTCTAAAAGTTGGGTCCTCCTCAAGGACCCTTTGGTTGGTCCTTGGGGAGTTTTACCCGGACGTTTCCAACCCAAATACACTCATAGACTATTCAAGGACCGTCCATACCAGTTTGAGCTTCAAAAAACTCACGCAACATATCAAAACATGCAAGGCACTCACAAGTACGTCCAAGGGCTAACTTTTGAATGTCTTGGGTGTTCTTGGACGTTTAACCTCCAAATTTCATGAAACTTAACTCCCTGCCTATAAACATCATTATTATCCTATAAGGACTTCCTAAGACCATGACACACACATAAGTACATAAAAGCACTTAAGGCTCCCTTGGTGACTAATCGTCGAACGCCTCTGTCGTCCCTTGACGTTTGACTTGTAAATGACTTCAAATCAATCACCCATACTTTAAAACACTTGATTAACATATTACAAGATTATAAGAACATGTGAGGCTCTAGATACCCTAAATCATTTTGGGGGTCTTACAATATCGCCCACTTGGGAACATTCGTCCTCGAAAGACACTTAGAACACTTTAATAACAACAAGGATTTCAATGAATCTTAGAGCATCTAACATTATTCATAACATTATCACATAGAAGTCAATGCACCAAACTTATAAGGAACACAAACTGCAAACCATTTAGCACTCAATGCAACACAAGCAAGCAAGACCTTTATCCACTCACTTTCAAAGTGCATCAAACACTTTGGCTCTTGTCATGTTCATAGGAGGAGCATCCTTCTCCTAATCATAACATGATATTTTCACTTCATTTCATTAAGACCTCATCATGCAACAATATTTTATACAGAACATGCTCATACCAAGAATAGCATTTAACACAAGCACATCACAACAATAGGAAGCCATTTCACAATATTTCATTTTCTAGAATATCACTAGCCTTCATAAGCATGCATCAAGTTGGGAAAATAACCCACTTTATAGGCGCACACAAGGACACTATCTAAACATGCCTTCACTTTTGAAGGGTGAGCCTACATTCATGCTTTCCAAACCATAAAAGTCACAAAATTTTCAAGAGACTCAACATTCTTCATTTTAAAGAGACTCCAATATTCATTATAAGGCTAAACCTTAATCATCAAAAGTGACTAAAACCATGTTTCTTAATTTATCTTATAAAGTTAAATACACAACTAGCATATCAAGATGCACAATCAACATGAGAAATTTGATCAAAATTTCTTTTCATGTGTTTTAAAATCTTAAAAATATTTTAAGATATTGTCAATCAAGACATACTAAACATATAGAGGTCATGCAATTCATACTTTATGCAAGACTCCTATCATGAACTAGCTTACTAAGAATTCATTAGTTTTCAAGCTCAAGTAAGAATAGAAGGACAAGATAGAATTATTTACAACCTTACTACTCCATCACCATCCCCCACTTAGGGTAAACCCAATTAAGAGCAACTTAACCCAACTTCATAAGATGATCTTAGCTTATCAACCTTCATAATTATCACTTGAAAGTGATTAGCAATCTAAAAGGAATTAGGTAACTTAACATAGATACATCAAAGGCATATAAAATCCTATTATCTAGGCATTGTATCCCCCACTTAGGGTATGCCTATTAACCTCAACCCCTTACACACCAAGGTCAAGGCAAGTAAAAACCAACCTTTCATACTCTTCACTCAAGAAGACTAAACATAATTGATGGTTTTCACTCCTAATCTCACATCAAGGAGTCTACTACCTCATTCATAACCATCCCTCTAGGCCTAACACCCAAAGGAAATCCATAACACACAAGTTAGGTCATACTACCCAACCACATAAGGTCTCAACTATACCATAGACACCAAGGGTCATGACAACCTTAGGGGAAACAATAGAGGAGACATAGCCATAAGGACTATTTCTTTTCTTTTAACCTTACAGTAAGGTGACTTCTAGGTCAATCAACCCACATCATCACCCTACCAAGATAAACATACTACCTTCACACCTAGGATCAAGTTAATACAAAGGAATCCAATCCATAGAAAACAATCATGAAGGTTCACACATATAAACAAAGGCAACATTTGAAACATCATACATATATTCTTAGGGAAGCATGCTTCTTTACAATTTAACATATTCCTAAAGCATTTCAACCTCAAATCATATCATTAGGACACCATCATGCAAAACCATATAGTAGCATACTATTCCAAAATGAAACTTATTTTCACCATAACAACTCCTAGCATGCTTTAACCATATCATAACATATAATTCCCAACATAACATGATATTTCATATAGGTCTCATATATAGCCACAAGGGACATCCTATCAACATATCATTGAAAAATTAACCTTCACACATACTCATGAAACCATAAAACAAAGATAAGCATCAAAACTCACCTTTTCTCCCTCAAGCATAAAGATACAATCTCATCCAAGCAATCACATCTAAAAGACCACCGGACAAAAAAACATAAGAGATAGATCTTATAGAATTAAGTTATATGGCACGACACGAGAATAGTGAATAAGGGAAACTCTATCTTCCTATACCATCTCGCTCATAGATGTGTCGCGATTCACACCGATGATACTCTACTAGACGTGGCAATATGACACTTTTGGAACCTAAAACCACTTTCATAAAACTCCTGCTCTGATACCACGTTTTTCATGATCGGGGAGCACCCCCTAGAAGTAACATGGCGTACTTGACCTCTCGGAGTCTTATACAAGCCATAATCATCATTCACACATTGTCATAGGTAAATTTAGCGGAAAATTTAAAACTATTCGTAGCACATCATATGCTAGAACATCACTTCAAATATATATATAAAATATAAGTCATAGTACATAGTTAGACTCTAAGTCTCTTTTGCCATCTTAGACTCAACATCCTAGATAGAATAGGGACACGTCCCTTATCAACATAAAATAATAACTAACTATTACATCACTTTAAATAAGAACATTAACATAGGAAATCCTTGAAACTTAAGGACCCTTTACTTGAGCTTGGGAAACATCTATCAAGCTCTTAACCATATAGACATCATTTAAGCATCCATAACCTACACTTTGTGTAAAAAGGTAGAGAAGAATGGTGTTAGTACAAGAATGCACTAAGTATGGCAACCATGCAAAAACATGGATTTAAAATGGACATTTTACTTGAAACCAATAATCATGCCTTTTTGTGAAAACATCATAAAACTTGATACAATTAGCATCATACAATTCACATACTTTATTTAGGCATATACAATAGTCATAAAATCACATAAAACCAGACATTGCATTTAAGGAATATTAGTAATCCACTTTACAGTAAGCTCAGTTCACTTACAGTGAGCTTAATTCATTTTACTTTGAACCCCTTCCTTTTATTTTAACTTCTTGTCTTCCCAAGTAACCCTCTAGTGATACTTGGTGCAATGTATAGAAAATGTCTCATAACACTATCCACACTCAAGCATCACCTTAAGGCCACTAGGAAATCATGCATACAACCCTTATTAATCCAACACATGCATTCATAGAACTATTTCATATAATAAGATACATAACTCACATTTGACCCAACATGCTTTAGGGACCACATAGAAGGACTTATTACAAGACCATATACAAGTCAAGACTTCCAACATAGTCATAGCAACGCAATAGTAACGTTAACATACTTAGACTTCACCTCATGAGAACCACAGAGAACCCTACTCATAATCCCATTCTAAGCCTACTAGTGCAATGTACATGTGCATTACCATAACCTCACACATGATAAGTAAACCTACAAAGATAATACAAGCATACCATTCACTCCATGCATCAAGAAGACAAGTATAGACAACTTCGTACATGCCAAGAAAGACTTCATCATATAGTCAATAAGACCAAAATTATGCACATAAGAAGGGACCACATCACATAGGCCCATTAGGACTCATACCATGCACATCATCACAACAAGTAGAGAACACTACACTGTCAAGCATAAGAAACGTAAGCATAATCATATACAATAGAAAACCTTCCTATAACTCCATTCAAGATCTACTTGTTCAATGCATATGTGAAGTTCTATACCCCCACCTACACTAAGAAGCTTCCCTTAGGTTATCCTAGTTAGGGTCCTTACATTACTTCCGTTGTCCATATTACTTTAGGGAAACTATAGCCTTAACCGACACTAAGACCATGGGTGCTACATGGAATTTGGTGGTGCAGAGCTTTACACCAAGAGAAGGTGCTCCAATTAGCTAAAGTAGAACAGTAACATATATGCTAGCATATTAGGTGAGATTTACTTGCTAGATCCTATGTGGCAAACATAGTTTATGGAACTAAGAGATATAGATAACACTCTACATGATCATTAGCATTGGAGCCTCATCTCATGAGAAAACATGGGTGAATCTTCCTCATAGAAAGTCAACACCTCATGTGGAACCATAGGTGAATGTTCCTCCAAGGGAAGTCAACACCTTATGAGAAACCAATGATGAATCATCCTCCAAGGGAAACCAACACCTCTCATTGTCAAGTTCACTCGGTGCTAAGCTAAGTTACCTTTATTTAAAAGCCTTTATTACATTATTTCATAAAAACATAGGATTAGGATATTGACTCCTCATATGCTTATAGCATATTCAAGTACCTATCTAGTTTTTAGGGTACTCTTGGGAACACCTTCCAAGTGCCCCTTTATTGACTAGATTATTATACATGTGTGTGTATATATATATGTGAGCAAACCTGTCACGACCGGAATCTAGACCCCAGATGAGATCGGCGTCGTTGACCTCTCAAAGGTCGCAGACAAGCCTACATACGTAGTCGTTACTTCATCTAGGTTAATTTTAGCGGAAAATTTGAACTTTTGTTTACTTAAACTTTATATTGGAAAACATTGATCTCTTATAATACTATCTACGTAAACTCATAAGCGTTCACAACAACCATCTAAATCAAGATAATTAAATGAAAGATTTAGTAATAAATATTGAGTTGCCAAAATGGCACTAATACAACGTCTAAAATTAAATAGGAAAGAAACGCTAATGGAACATACTCCACTAGCTCATGCCTACGTCTACGCTAGATAAATCAGTAAGCATCCTCGAAAGGATGAGGGCATACCAATTCCGGATGAAATCTCCACGTCCGGATAACTTCTGCATCGACTCGTAAGCTCTAACATCCAACTGCACCTGCACCTAAAAGTAGATAAATGTATGGAATTAGTACACACTGTTACTAAGTATGGGTATATGCAAGCACACGCCACGGACATGCATGATGTAGAATATCTCTCTCCTAACGATATGAGTTATGGAAATTCAAGTCAGTGGACTTGCCAAAATCGGATTAGGAAAGTCATGTCATGAGAGTAATATGCATCATCATACGTATCATATTGCACACAACACATAACATATTGCATATAGCACATAACATATTACATATAACACATATCATATTTCATTTCATTCGTTCATATGCCATGAGACCCTGGAATCATGGACTAAACATTAGGACTTCCCAAAATGAGGGCTCAACATATGGGACCTCAACTAGGGAGCCTTCTATAGCAAACACAGAGTCTCCTTCATTCATTCATACGTACTTCATTTCATTTTATTCATAGGCTAGTGTAAACACCAGCTATACCTAGGATGTAGTTTAAGACTCTCATTGGGTTCACTTTGCAATGACTAAGAATGACGTAGTGTCATTACATAAGTCTAGTCCACCTCTTGATTATCCTACCCAAACACCTTTGGTATCGTTCATTTGAATTGTTGTGCATTACATGAGGCTGGTCTCATTTCTTTCTGTGTGAACTTTAACTTTAACCGACAATAGATCATGTGAGCTCCATGAAATCCTGTGTCTTACCCCACACCGAAAAGAGGTGGAATCACACCGGTCAAAGTGAAACCAAAACATGCTAGACATTTAACTAAGTCACCAAGTTTTTCTCACCTTGCCTAGCTCAAGCTAAGGCACCAAGTTTGTTGGCTTGCTAGAGCATAGTTTTTGAGGTCTGGTTCTACGCCAACAATTCATGTGAACCCGATCTAATCTAGGCATTTAAGGTACGTTTAAGCATTACTTAGCATAGTCATTTTCAGGTTGTTACATTATCCCCCCCCCTTAGGAACATTCTTACCGAATGAAACTTCTAATTATCTCGTACAATGCCAGTCATATCATAACATAAGTACTTTACACATTCAAGCAATATCAACAAAGAATAGAGGAGACAAGGAAACTTAAACTTAAGAGTAAGGAGTATACTCAAGAGCTGAAAAGATGAGGATAGAGGGATCTCATATCGGCCTCGGCCTCCCACGTAGCACCCTCAACAAGATGGTTTCCTCCACAATACCTTCAATGTGGAAACCTCCTTGTTTCTCAGCCGCTTTACCTGCCGGTCTAAAATCTCAACAGGAACCTCCTCATAGGACAAGTTCTCATTAACCCCCAAACCTTCAACAGAAGAATCGATGCTGGATCACCAAGGCACTTCTTTAACATAGAGACATGAAAGACTGGATGACACAGAAGCTAGCTCTGCAGGCAACGCTAACTCATAGGCAACCTCACCCACACGCTGTAGAATCCGTATGGTCCAACGTACCTCAGACTCAACTTCCCCTTCCTTCCAAACCTCATCACCCTTCATGGGTGATATCTTCAAGTATACTTGGTCACCAACATCAAACTCTAAGGGCTGCTTCCTGTTATCTGCTAAGACTTCTGCCGACTGTAAGCAGTAGCCAACCTGTCCCTAATCACCTGACCTTCTCTAAGGCCTCATGAATGATCTCTAGACCCAAAATGTATGACTTCCAACCTCGAACCACCCAAATGGAGACCTATACATCCTACCAATACAGTGCCTCAAACGATGCCTCCCCAATGCTGGAGTGATAGATGTTATTATACAAGAACTCTATCAATGACAGATGGTCGTACCCAACTACCTCTGAAATCTATCACACACGCCCTCAACATGTCCTCCAATGTCTAAATGGTGCGCTCTGCCTGCCATCCTTCTGAGGATGGAAAGCAGTACTGAGCTTTACCTGCGTGCCTAAGCTCTTCTGGAAGGATCTCAAGAAATGCGAAGTGAACTAAGCTCCTCTATCTAAAATGATATACAAAAAGATTTCCCTGACACCTCACAATCTCATCAATGTAGAGTCTCCGCATAATCCTCGGCTTTGTAAGTAGACTTCACCAGGATAAAGTGGGCAGACTTAGTCATCCTGTCCACAATAACCCATATGGAGTATGTTGTATCTTAGTCCTTGGAAGACCAACACGAAGTCCATGTTAATGGACCTCACACTTCCAAGTCAGAACCTCAATCATCTGAGTGAGACACAGGCTTAAGGTGCTCCGCCTTAACCTGCTGACAATTAGGACACTTGGCCACATACTCAACAATGTCTTCTTCATGCCATCCCACCAATAGATCTGCTGAGGTCATGATACATCTTGGTGGAACTGGATGTATCGAATACATCCTTCAACAACTCCTTCGCCCCATCATCAACGTGGGTTGTTACTCCCACATGCTCAACCTGCTCAAAGCATCAGCTACAACATTTGCTTCCCTGGATGTAGGGACAACTCATATATAGTCTTCAACAGATCAACCATCTCAACTGAGTAGATTCAACTCCTCTCTGTGTGAACAACGTACGGAGAAATATTGTGGTCTGTGAACACATCCACGTGCACTCCGTACAAGTAATCCCTCCACTAGCTTCAATGCAAACACCACAGCTGCCAACTCCAGGTCATGAGTGGGATAATTCTTACTCATGAACCTTGAGCTGTCTGGACGCATAGGCTATCACCTTACAACCCTGCTAAGAACACACAACCCAAACCAAACCCTAGATGCGTCAACAATAAAACAGTGTAATTCCTCCCACATTTAGGTAACGTAAAGCACTAGGGCTGAAGTGAGTCTGTCCTTGAGCTCCTGGAAACTCTTCTCATAAGTCTCCGCCCATCGAACTTGGCTTTCTTCTAGTCAAAGCTGTCAGTGGGGCATCAATGGAAGAAAAAACCTCCACGAACCTGCGTAGTAACCAGCCAATCCCAGAAAGCTACAAATATCGGGGAGTAAGAGGTCTTGGCCAGTTCTTAACATCCTCAGTCTTTCTGGGTCCATCCCCTCTCACCCTGACTGGAACAACATGACCAGAAAGGTCACTAAATCTAAGACAGAATTCACATTGCTGAATTGGCACTATAACTTGATGTTTGTCTAAGTAACTCAAGGTTAGTCTCAAATGTTGTTCATGCCTTCCTTGTCTTAGAGTAGATGAGGATGTCATCAAATGAATACTATGACGAAAGAATCAAGGTATTATGGAAGACTCGATACATGAGGTCCATAAATGCAGCTGGTGCATTAGTGAGACCAAAATGACATGACTAGGAACTCAATAATGACCTTAACGGGTGCAAAAGGCTTGTCTTTGGATATCTTCATCCCTAACCCTAGCTGATGATACCCGGAACGAAAATCAATCTTCGAGAAGAAACTAGACCCTTGGGAGTTGATGAAAAGTCATATTATTCTGGAAGTGGATACATTGTTCTCTTAGTGACTTTGTTGAGATGCCGATAATCGATACACCATCCTAAGGGTTTCCATCCTTTTTTTCACAAACAGCACTGGAGCGCCCCAAGGGGATATGCTCGGCTGATGAAGCCCTTATTGTGAGATCTTTTAACTCAACTTAACTCTTTGATTCCGCTAGAAGCCATTATGTAGGGAGGAATTGGAAATCGGTTAGGTATTGGGACTAAATCATCACAAAGTCAATCTTACGTTCAGGAGGGATTCCTGGTAAATCCTCCGAAAAGACATCTAGGAACTCATTCACTATTGACACTGAGTCTATCGAAGGAACTTCTTGATCTAAGTCATTGACTCTAACTAAGTGGTACAAATACCCGCTAGCTATCACCTAGTTGGCCTTCAAGTTGGCCGACTAGACTTGGACCACACCCTCCCATTTTAACTCAACTTATTCAGAAACTTAACCTTACTACCCTGTTCGATAGTCTGTGGTAGTCTAGCATTTATGGAAGTAATCCATACCTAAGCCCATCCTCTCGAGCTAGTAAGAGTCAAGTTAGCCTTCTCCTCTTCATTAGTACTCATAGCATGGCTTTAGAACCTACCATGCACTCACCTCAAAGCGAACAAACCACTCTTACAAACGTCTTTCGCTTCACAGCTGGCATTTTATCACTGCCCTTCTTGGAGGCCAGATCTTGAGTCTGGCGCCTTAGACCACTTGGCCATCCTCAATTCTTTGTGTGTATTCTTTCTACGCACGCACAAAGAAGGAAGTTAAATACTTAGAAATGACACAAAGTGTCAAACTCTCTAGATAGCACGATAAAGAGGAGAAGAAGGGAAATTTTCCTAACCGCATCATGCAGTGCTCTAATTCATGATAGTGGTGGCACTTACACTACCATAACTTAGAAACTACTCGATGTGGTGATCGTGATTATTATACTTGGTTGTATACATAATGCTGAAAACCACTGTCACGACAATAATCTAGACCCAGAGAGAGACCGGCATCGTTGACCTTTCAAGGTCGCAGACAAACCTACATACGTCGGTCGTTACTTCATCTAGGTTAATTTTAGCGAAAATTTAAACTTTTGTTACTTAAACTTTATTGGAAAACATTGATCTCGCATAATACTATCTACGTAAACTCATAAGCGTTCACAAAACCATCTAATCAAATATTCAAATGAAAGATATAGTCATAAATATAGAGTTGCAAATGGCACCAATACAACGTTGAATAAATACGAAAGAAACCTAGTGGAACATACTCCACTAGCTCATGCTACGTCTAGCTAGAATAAATCAGTAAGCATCCTCGAAAGCTGAGGCCCAAATGTCGAGAATAGCTCCACGTCCGATATAACTTCTGCGTCGACTCGTAAGCTCTAAGTCCAGCTGCACCTAAAAGTAGATAAATGTATGAAATTAGTACACACTTGTACTAAGTAGGTATATGCAAGCACAGGCACGGGACATGCATGATTTAGAAAGCTCTTCCTACAAAATATGAGTTATGAAATCAAGTCAGTGGACTTGCCAAAATTGGATTAGGAAAGTCATGCCTGAGGTAACATGCATCATATACGTATCATATTGCACACAAACACATAACTTATTGCATATAGCACATAACATATTCATATAACCATATCATATTTTTTCATTCGTTCATATGCCATGAGACCCTGGAATCATGGACTTAACTTAGGACTTCCAAAATAGGGCTCAACATATGGGACCTCAACTAGGGAGCCTTTTTTAGCAAACACACAGAGTCTCCTTCATTCATTCATACGTACTTCATTTCATTTCATTCATAGGCTAGTGTAAACACCAGCTATACCTAGGATTAGTTTAAGACTCTCATTGGGTTCACTGTGAATGACTAAGAATGACCTAGTGTCATTACAAAGTCTAGTTCACCTCTTGATTATCCTACCCAAACACCTTTGGTATCGTTCATTTCATTTTGTGCATTACATGAGGGGCTCATTCTTTCTATTGGAACTTTAACTTTAACCGACATAGATCATGTGAGCTCCAGAAATCGTGTTCTACCCCACACCAAAAGAGGTGGAATCACGGCCAAAAGTGAAACCAAAAAATGCTAGCATATATGGGAATTGGACCTGCTAATCCCTATTTGGCTGCAAGGTTCAAAGACTAGGAGATATAAGGAGACCATACCCTCTGGACGGACATCTCATCTCATGAGAGTTACACGAACCCTCCTCCTAAAGAAGGAATCCACTCATAGCTAGCCTATCGGTGCTCAGTATAAAGTTACTTAATTCATCTCATACATCATAAAAGTTGGCTTCTAGCATGAGGACATCATAGCTAATTAGATGATTTCTCATCTCATCATTAGTATTGATATAATTAATTTAATACTTTCATTGAAGTGTTCATAGAGACTGGTCTCTTCATAACTTTACACTCTCATAGTGAGTAAGTTTTGGTAACATTTACTTAGGTCATTTGAGATTGCTCTCATATTTCACATTACTCTTATCATGTTTCATCACCACATTCATTAGCTTTAGCACATTTGCTCTTCATAATTACTCACCCTTTTTTACGTGAATGTTCATTTCATATATGCCAATGGACTTGGCGGTAGAACAAGACCTCAGAACCTATGCACTAGCAAAGCCAACCAACTTGGTGAGTTAGTTGAGCTAGTCAAGGTGAGAACCCAACCTTATAGGGCACCCGAATTGAAGAGATTCACCCGATGGAGTTTTTACCGGACTTAAAGGGTAATTTAGGTTTGGAGGGTCTAGGGGTAAAATGTCTCTTCCAAGCTAGGGTAGTATTGTAAGTTCTCTAATTAATTAATTAATTAAATTTAATTAGAGGAACGGTTGGGTGGGTCGACCCGGAATGACCCTTTCGCGATGGAGGCTTCACCCGGGTTCGAGCCTTGGTGGAAGCAACCGTTTAGGTGGATTAAATTGATGATTATAATCGATTTTGCTAGGGGCATGGTGTCATTTCACTTAACCTTTGAAAAATTAGATTTTAAATAAGTTAAGGAGAAGTCCTAGTTTGACTAAGTCTCCACCTAATCTCCTAATCCTAGCTACCACTCCATTCTCACGTCTCTCTCTACTTCTACCTCACTTGCACGATCAATCTTCAGTAAAAGAAAAGAAACATAACAAAAAAATATAAACGTTATCAAGAATTGAACGCTCAAACTCAAAAGCAAAATAAGCTTTAAAACGAAAAGCAAAAACCAAATTCTCGATGGTTGTGCTTGTGATTTAGGTGTGTGAGGCTTGGTTTCGTGAGAATTGGCAGCATTGAAACAAGTGTTGAACGACATTAAGGTATGGTTTCTTCCCTCTTGGTCCCTCTCCCAAGATACCCACTAAGGTTCAGTTATATCATCGAAAACCTAAGGTTGTCCCCGTTGCATGCCCCTGTCATTAGATCCTTTGAAAGATTCAAGTATGCGTTGGTATGACTTCTGGTAGATGATTTTATAGGCTGGTTGTGATTACGTGTTTGAATGTGTATTCGGAATTATGGTAGAAATGAAAGAGGTGTTCCGAAAATGTGAAGTTCGTTCAACCTTGTTTGTGCATGTGTGTGCCGTGAATTAGCCACGGTTTGAAGCTTGATATTGACATGTTAAAATGTTATGAATTATGTGTGTGGCGAATATGTAAAAAATGTGATGTTCATATGACGTTCAAAGTGGCTGAATTGAATGATAATTTTGACTGAAAGTTAACCTTGAAAATGCACCTAAAGATTCCTAAAAACTACTCGAAATGTCTTAAATTTTTAACGTGAAAGAGGTTGAAGAAAATGGACTGCAAAAGGTGAACAAATTTCCAGCATTCTGGAAATTTGGTTCCGGTCACTTAACGTAAAAAAATTAGTTTTAAAAAAAAATCAATGCAATGAGGTCATTGGGGATTGAACCCAATACCTCACTATATACAAGTTATAAAAATTAAATTAATAAAGAAATGAGGTATAGTGGTATTCGACCCTTGTGCTTGACGCGAAAATAAGACATTAATAAAATGAGGGTGTGGGGGTTCCAACCCACAACCTCTCGTCAACAAGAGAATAGGAGAAACAATTAAGAAAATAAAATAAGGTATGTGGGGATGAACCCACAACCTCTTGGCCGAATGAAAAGTAAGGAGAAAATACAAATAAAAATAAGGTGAGGTTGTGGGGAATCGATCCCACATCCCTCGTTCAACAGAGAAGAATAGGAAGAAAAATTAAATGAAATGTGTTGTAGACCTCGATAATGACATAGGTTAACTGATCCTAACATGTTTGGTCATAGTGTTTCTAAGGTCCTAAATGTTTAATATATGGTATATAGGCAGTAGCTAATATTAGGGTGTTGGAAGTCGAACGTCAAGGGATGACTAAGACGTTTGACGACTAAGTCTCCTAAATGTCTAAAATATGGTTTTATGTGTTTATGTGTGTTTCATGGTGTTTTAAGGTTTCTAAATAGAGTTATTATAGCATGTATAGGCAGTGTTTAAAGTTTCGTGAAGTTTGGAGTTCAACGATCAAGAACGTCCAAGGCATTCAAAGATGTGCCTTGAATCGACCTTGTACGTCTAGGCGAGTTTGTCGAGTTTTATGTGTTCGTTTTGGTTGAAATTCATGTGAGAGGTTTTAAACTCAATATGGTAATGTTTAGGTTGTAAAGTTCCTGGAATATTATCCCCAAGGACCATCAAGGTGTCCTTGGAAAGGACCCAAACTGTTGGCAGACTGTCCAGACAGCCTTGTGCGACGGAGCTTGTGACGGCCAGTCATGGATGTGACGCCCCGTCACAAGGGTTCCGTCGTGGGGGCCTTGTCCAAGGTGTAGGGGGGACCTTGTCAAGCACTAGGAGCGGAGATGGAGGTCCATGACGGCCGTTTCACCCGTGACCCGTCACGACAGGTCGTCACAAGAGGTCTCCTGCGCAGATTTTTCTGGCACAGTTAGGGGTGAACTTGTAAATTCACCCCATGAAATAAGAGTGTGGACGTTTATTAAGGGTCTTTGGGTATTTTAAAGGAGTATATAAGTGTTTAACACTTAGAATATTCATTCTTCTAAAATCAAAACCCCAAAGTCCCTTAGAAAACCCAAACTCCATTGATAGTCCATGAAGAATCAGCTTGGTGTGGCGTTTTGAAGGGAAATTCTTCATTAAGTGAAGATCTCATCCTTAAGGTATGGCTTTGATCCTTGAAACTTTTCATCAAGGAGCCAACTTTCAAAGATGTTTTCAAAGTCTTTCTAAAGAGATTTGTCTATTTCGGGATTTCTACATGGGTTCTTGCATAAATGATTTCTAAACATTGAATTATGATCTAATTGATATTGTATTGATGATTTCAACATAAATTACCTTTGAACCCATGTGAATTGATGAACCCCTAGTTTTTGACTAACTTATTGGGTACTTGATATTAAGCTTATGTTGATGAATTGGTTGTGTAGTTTCTTATGGGATTTCTAATGAATATAGAATTGTGTTCAATTGATATGTAATTGATTTATATTGTTAAACCTAGATTGAATTGATGTAGATTCATGGAGTTTTATGGTTTATACTTTGAATTATTGTTCATGGCCATGGGTAAGGGCTTTGTGATGTTAAATTGGTTGATTTGGCATTGATTGAGGTGTGGATATGGGGATGAAGGTATGCTGCCCCGTTTTCTTTAATTTGATATAATTATACTTTGATTATTTGGTGATTGTTATGGTCCACGTATGGTGGCGGTGTTATTGTGTTTAGTTTACAATTGATGTGGCCTTGTCGGCGTTACTTTATGCAATATGATGATCATGGCCTTGCGCATTACTTGAAGTATATGTGCATTATGTGATTATATGTTATTGTCATTACTTGAAAGTACATGTGAATTATATGTCTAGTGATGTATGGTTACTAGAATGTTATTGTCCTTAAGATACTGTCTGATTGACTTGACATATTGAATGTTAGTGTACATGGGTTAGTCTTGGTACTATTCCATACTTGATCTTATATGAAGGCTATGTTAGTGATTGTTACATTTATATGTTAGTCTGAATTATAGGACGTTGATATAAGAAGGTGATGTTGGGAACCTTGAAACTTAGTGATATGATTGTTAGTAGAGGTGTGTAATCCTTGAATGACTTGTACTTGGTGTTAAAGGTGAACGTATGTGGATGTCTTGTCTTGTGAGCTTGTATCTCTTCTTGATGTATATATGATTGATATGTTAATGTTGATTAGTGATATTAGTCTTGAATAATATAAGTGAGACCTTATGATAAGAGGTCATTATGTGGAACCTTACTTAGTTGCGAGATTATGAATTGTGAAGTAGTTAGCTGTATGTATCCTTCATTATGATATGGACTTAGGGTGATTGGCTGGAACGGCATAATTCATACCTTAGGAAAGTCGCATGAGCTCTTGTCGCAAGTGAGATAATTCCCTGTGGAACTTGCTTTGGTAGGGTGAATGTAAAGGGGTCATGAACTAGATAGATGGAACCTATTATATGACTTATTGCGAACATCTATGAGACTAAGGCTAGCACGCGAGTGAGTATGAGTAAGGGGAAGTGATTAGTTAAAGAAGAGATTTGAATGCTTCGTACAGCCTTCATATTCCTTAACCATGTGCCTACATGGGATGTGTCTAAGTTCTACATTGGCAAGTAGAACAACCTCTCGAAGTAGGATAGAACTTCGGATTCCATGTCTTCTTACCATGGTCTATGTCGGTTATTGCCTATCTCATAATGTGGAAATTACCTTGCATTAGATTAAGTTTTTGAGGTTTAGGTGTGGTATGGGACGCTATCTAGACATTGCACAATAGACTTTGAAGGTGTTATGTGGAGTTCCTAGGTCTTGTCCAAAGACCATTTTATGTGAGTTCTTATGTGATGCTTTATGTGAGTGTCTTATTGATGTATGAGTCTATGAACTAATGAATTAATGACTATGTAGTAACTCTGTAAATGGAATGGAGTACCTAATTTAAGTACATTAAGCATTCCTTAGCTAAAGTATGAGGAGGCATGAAAGGATGGTCTCTTCATGTCTTATCTTTGGAAGTCTTGAGGATAGACTCTAGTTAGGGAAGTTGGTAATCTTGTTGACAGATCTAAACCTAAGGAATCTTAAGGACTATTTAGGTAATCTTGGAGAGGTCACTGCACTATGGAAATTATCTTTCTGATTTACTTAAGTAGGTCTTTTGATAGCTTTGGAGAGAATGTCTTCTAATTAAGTGATAGGTGTATTTAGTGAGAAGATTCTATTTAAGGTAGTCTATAGGATCTCTTGTGTGTGTGTGAAGGAGATTGTATGCGGTGGTCGCTCCACACTCAACTCAAGTGAACCTTGGAAATGACCTTTGGTAGAGGAATCTTACATGGATGTTTATGGTTGTTTTCTAAGTTGGTAGTGTGACCCATTGTAGGTAATCCTAGGATCGTTTAGGGCTTCTAGAGAGGGTGTATGGGCGGTCTCTCTTTGTGTGACTTAAGTGAATCTTAGGATGACTTAAGTGAGGGAATTACATAAGTAGAAGACTTAAAGTAGGGATGAGTGCTTCACTGTAAAGTGAATTGTAGTGAATGCTCATGTAAGTTTCCTTTAAATGTATTTTTTGGTTTAATGGTATCTTAGATGTGTTTCTAATGTTAAATTGATGTTTTATGTTTAAACTATGATTTATGAAAGATGCATATTTCTAATAAAGTCCGTTTTCTATGATTTTATGCATATAGCCATACTTAGTACATGTGGTTGTACTAATTCAATCTTTATTTTCTATTATAGTTTCTTGGTAGGTAAGGGACTTGGAAGGAGACTTGGACTTAGAAGAATCGTCAAGAAGAGTTCAAGTATGTCCTCATTGTTTCGAGGGCTTATATGTCTTTTATGTGTCTTTCTTGAAGTATTGTACAAGACTATTATTTCTATTTTTCGTATTAAACAATACTCTTGTGTCTATATGATGATGAGATTGAGACTTAATATTATTCTATATGAAAGATTTTTAAAGACTATTTTATGTTTTTGGAAATTTTAATTCCGCACTACTTTTATTACAATGTATAGCGAAAATGATAGGAATGAGGCTTGTCCTTGAGAACTTCTGAGATTTCGACGACGCGGTCGAAATCGTCAGATTGCACCCTATCTTCTAGGATATGGTTCGTGGTTGTGACAAAGTTGGTATCAGAACATTAGGTGTGAAAATAGTATTAGGTATCAAAAAGTCTCATCAAGTCACGTCTAGTAGAGTCTTGACGCATCGGTGTGGAGTCGCGACACATTATGGGCGAGAGCTATAGGACGATGTGTTCCTTCATTTCTACTCCTATGTTCGGTGCGTAGAGTTAGTTAGATTATCCACTTTTATGAGTTTCCTTGAGTTTTGCTAACGGAGATGAAATACAGAAGGGATGGCGCTAGAAGGATGGAGAGGGAAAGGGGTAATGAAGAATGTTTCTCCAATTTGAGCAAGTTGAGCAAGGTGCTCAAGGTGAGCAAGGTTCCAAGATGGGCAAGGTGATGAAGTGCCTCCCCAAGGTGATCATGTTCCTAATGTGGATGGAGGTAATGAGGTACCGGAGTTGTCTAATAGGGTGATTGGAGAGGCTTTGAGGGCTTTGGCTCAATCCGTTACTACTCAAATCAATTTGAGTATGGTGCCTAGGGTGATCGAGAGAACTGTGACTTCTAGGTTGAGAGATTTTGTGAGGATGAATCCTCCTATTTTTCTTGGCTCTAAGGTGAATGAGGATCCCCAAGAATTTCTTGATGGTGTGTACAAAGTGTTGAGTGCTATGGGGGTTACATCTAGGGAGAAGGCGGAGTTGGCTTCTTATCAATTGAGAGATGTGTCTCAAATTTGGTATACTCAATGGAAGGACAATAGGCCGGAATATTCGGGTCCTATTGAGTGGGAAGAGTTTAAGGGAGCTTTTCTTGGCAAGTACTTTCCCGAGAGAGAAGAGAAGTCAAGGTTGAGGAGTTTATTAATCTCAAGCAAGGCAACATGAGTGTTGAGGAGTACTCTTTGAAATTCTCGACATTGTCTAGGTATGCTCCTTCTCTTGTGTCCAATCCAAGAGATGAAATGAGTCGCTTTTGTACCGGAGTAGCCGATTTGGTGAAGGAAGAATGTCGTACCGCTATGCTTCATGATAATATGACCTTATCTAGACTCATGGTGTATGCACAATCTATTGAGGAGTCTAAACTTAGAAGGATGGCTAGAAGTTTGAAAAGGGGTGTTGCTAGTGATCAAGAGCAACCTAGGTTCAAAAAGAGGATTCAATCTCAAGATGGACCTAGAGTTCCTAAGAAGAAGTTTGAGAAAGGAGGTGGTTCTAAGGATAGCAAGCCTACTTGTGCAAATTGTGGCAAGAAACACTATGGTGAGTGTTTATTGGGTACCGGTAGTTGCTTTGGTTGTGGAAAGGATGGGCACAAAGTGAGAGATTGTCCAAACATTGCTTCTAGGAAGGAGGGCAAGAGGTTGAGCCTAGTGTTCCAAAGGATGATGCTCCAACTAAGAGGCGTTTCTATGCACTCCGAACTAGAATTGAGAAGTCGGGTGATGGTGATGATGATGTTGGTAAGTTCTTGTTTCTCTTTTGATAATATGAGTTCCTTCTAAGTGGGGAGTATGGTTTGTAGATGGGATAGAAGTTTCATGAATTGTTGCATGTGCATGATGTTTAGGAGTTTTGTTGAAATTGAATTTCATTTACTTCTTGCATTGTGTGTTTAGAAGCTTTGAGCATGTAGTATGATGTGTTTACATGATGTTATCTTGCATTCTAGCATGTCTATATAAAGAATTGCCTAAAGATTGCATTTTTGGAAAAGTTGCTAAAATCACTGCTTCTTAGTGAACTGCTCACTGTAATTTTTTTGAGAAAATGACTAAGTGATTCTTTGGTCTAAAATTCTTGTTATGTGGTTAGAACTGATGTATATGAGTATGATGTTGAATATAAAATGTGTTTTTGCTATTTGGATTGAAGCATGTGAGTTTTGTAGCATAACGAGTTATAGAATTGTCTTCTAGTTTCTTGTTGTGTTGTGAATCTCTTGATTATGTGAAATTGATGATTTATTCTTAAATATGTGTTGTATGATTTGGTTATGTGCTGCTAGTTGAATCTCTAATCTTGGAAGTATTCGGAGAGTGGCAAGTGTCATTCGAGGACGAATGTTGTCCAAGTGGGGGAGATTGTGAGACCTTGAAAATAGCTTAAGTGCTCTAGAGTCTAACATGTTGGTATTAGTGTTCTAAGGTCCTAAATGTTTAATATGTGGTATATAGGCAGTAGCTAAAGTATTAGGGGTGTTGGAAGTCAAACGTCAAGGGATGACTAAGACGTTTGACGACTAAGTCTCCTAAATGTCTAAAATGTGGTTCTATGTGTTTATGTGTGTTTCATGGTGTTTTAAGGTTCTAAATAGAGTTATTATAGCATGTATAGGCAGTGGTTAAAGTTTCGTGAAGTTTGGAGTTCAAACGATCAAGAACGTCCAAGGCATTCGAAAGATGTGCCTTGAGTCGACCTTGTACGTCTAGGCGAGTTTCGTCGAGTTTTATGTGTTCGTTTTGGTTGAAATTCATGTGAGAGGTGTTAAACTCATATATGGTCATGTTTAGGTTGGAAAAGTCCTGGAAATTATCCCCAAGGACCATCAAAGGGTCCTTGAGGAAAGGACCCAAAATCTGTTGGCAGACTGTCCCAGACAGCCTTTGCGACGGAGCTTGTGACGGAGTCATGGCTGTGACGCCCCGTCACAAGGGTTCCGTCGTGGGGGCCTTGTCCAAGGGTGTAGGGGGACCCTTGTCAAGCCATAGGAGCTGGAGATGGAGGTCCATGACGGACCGTTTCACCCGTGACGGTCCGTCACAGACAGGTCGTCACAAGAGGTCTCCTGCGCAGATTTTTCTGCCAAGTTAGGGGTGAACTTGTAAATTCACCCCATGACTAAATAAGAGTGTGGACGGTTTATTAAGGGTCTTTTGGGTATTTTAAAGGAGTATATAAGTGTTTAACACTTAGAATAATTCATTCTTCTAAAATCAAAACCCCAAAGTCCCTTAGAAAACCCAAAGACTCCATTGAAGTCCAACTTGAAGATCAGCTTGGTGTGGCGTTTTGAAGGAGAATTCTTCATCAAAGTGAAGATTATCATCCTTAAGGTATGGCTTTGATCCTTGAAACTCGTTTCATCAAGGAGCCAACTTTCAAAGATGTTTTCAAAGCTTTCTAAAGAGATTTGTCCTATTTCGGGATTTCTACCATGGGTTCTTGCATAAATGATTTCTAAACATTGAATTATGATCTAATTGATATTGTATTGATGATTTCAACATAAATTACCTATGAACCCATGTGAATTGATGAACCCTAGTTTTGACTACTTATTGGGTTACTTGATATTAAGCTTATGTTGATGAATTGTTGTGTAGTTTCTTATGGGCTTTCTAATGATATAAGAATTGTGTTCAATTGATATGTAATTGATATTATATTGTTAAACCTAGATTGAATTGATGTAGATTCATTGAGTTTTATGGTTATACTTTGAATTATTGTTCATGGCCATGGGTAAGGGCCTTGTGATGTTAAATTGGTTGATTTGGCATTGAATTGAGGTGTGGATATGGGGATGAAGGTATGCTGCCCCGTTTTCTTTAATTTGATATTAATTATACTTTGATTCTATTGTGATTGGTATGGTCCACTTATGGTGGCGGTGTTATGTGTTTAGTTTGCAATTGATGTGGCCTTGTCGGCGTTACTTTATGCAATATGATGATCATGGCCTTGTCGGCATTACTTGAAGTATATGATGATTATGTGATATATAATAATGTCTATCTATATGTGAAAGTATATGTGTTCTTATATGAAGTGATGTTAGGTTATAAGATGTTATTCCTAAATACTTCTAGAATGACTTATATTGTATGTTAAAGTGAAATATGTGGTGTCTTGTTTAGGTAGACTTATGTCCCTTGCTTGATGCTTATATGAATTATTATGTGATGATTTGACTTAGTATGTTAAGAGTCTTGAATAATATAAGTGAGACCTTGATGATAAGAAGGTCAATGTTATGTGGAACCTTGTACTTAGTGGCGAGGTTATGAATTGTGAAGTAGTTAGCCGTAATGGTATCCTTCATGCTATGAGTGATGGACTTAGGGATGGTTGGCTGGAACGGCATCATATCATACCTTAGGAAAGTCGCGATGAGCTTCTTGTCGCTAAAGTGAGATATGCCCTAGTGGAACTTGCTTTGGTAGGGTGAATGTAAAGGAGGTCGTGAACTAGATAAGGACCTATTTATGTGAACCTTGATGTGAACTAATCTATGAGAACTAAGGCTAGCACCGAGTGAGTATGAGTAAGGGGGAAGTGGATTCAGTTAAAGAAAGAGATTGAATGCTTCGTACACTCTTCATATTCCTTAACCATGTGCCTACATGGGATGTGTCCAAGTTCTACCATTGGCAAGTAGAACAACCTCATCGAAGTAGGATAGAACTTCGGATTCCATGTCTTGCTACCATGGTCTATGTCGGTTATTGCCTATTCTCATCATGTGGAATACCTTTTAGCATTAGATAAGTTTATGAGGTTTAGGTGGTGGTATGGGACGCTATCTAGACATTGCACAATAGACTTTGAAGGTGTTATGTGGAGTTCCTAGGTCTTGTCCAAAGACCATTATGTGATCCATTATGTGAGTGTCTTATGTGATGATTTAGGTGAGTGTCTTATGTGATGTATGAGTCTTAATGAACTAATGAATTAATGAACTATGTAGTAACTATGTAAATGGTTGAGTACCTAATCTAAGTGACTTAAGCATTCCTTAGCTAAAGTATGAGGAGGACATGAAAGGATGGTCTCTTCATGTCTTATCTTTGGAAGTCTTGAGGATGACTCTAGTTAGGGAAGTTGGTTAATCTTGTTGACATGATCTAAACCTTAGGAAGTCTTAAGGACTATTTAGGTAATCTTGGAGAGGTCATTGCACTATGGAAATATCTTCTTGATTTACTTAAGTAGGTCTTTTGATAGGCTTTGGAAAGAGAATGTCTTCTAATTTAAGTGATGGTGTATTTAGTGAGAATGATTCTATTTAAGGTAGTCTATAGGATCTCTTGTGTGTGTGTGAAAGGGATTGTATGGGCGGTCGCTCCACACTTACTCAAGTGAACCTTGGAATTGACCTTTGGTAGAGGAATCTTACATGGATGTTTATTGTTGTTTTCTAAGTGTGTATGTGACTCATCGTAGGTAATCTTAAGGGTCGTTTAGGTACATCTAGAGAGGGTGTATGGGCGGTCTCTCTTTGTGTGACTTAAGTGAATCTTAGGATGACTTTAAGTGAGGGAATTAGATGCTAGCAAGACTTAGGGTGAGGGTTTGGACTTCACTGTAACAGTGAAGGGACTTCACTGTACATTGAAGTGACTCACTGTAAAGTGGGTTCCTTTAAATGTTATCTTTGGTTTAATGTTATCTTATGTGTTTCTTAATTGATAAATGATGTCCTTATGTTTAAACTATGATTTCTAAATGAAAGATGCATATTTCTAATAAAGTCCGTTTTCATGATTTTTATGCATATAGCCATACTTAGTACATGTGGTTGTACTAATTCCATTCTTTATTTTCTATCTATAGTCCTTGGTAGGTAAGGGAGCTTGGAGAAGAAGACTTGGGCATTAGAAGAATCGTCCGAGTAGAAGAGTTCAAGTATGTCCTCATTGTTTCGAGGGCCTATATGTCGTTTTATGTTTCTTTTATGAAGTATTGTACAAGACTATGTTATTTCTATTTTTCGTATTAAAATACTCTTGTGTCGTATGATGATGAGATTGAGACTTAATATTTCTATATGAAAGAGTTTTAAAGACTATTTTATGTTTTAGTGAAATATTTTAATTCCGCACTACTTTTCATTATGTATATGCGATAAATGATATGAATGAGGCTTGTCTGAGAACTCTGAGAGTTCGACGACGCCGGTCGAAATCCAAGATTGCACCCTATCTTCTAGGGTATGGTCTCGGGTTGTGACATGGAAAGCTTATTCCCATGTTTATATGTCCTTTTGAGATCCCTCAGACAGTTGGAGAGGTTTTCTATGAGTTAGCTATGCCTCTGATGTTCTCAGTTATCCACCCTGTTTTCTATGTGATGATGTTGCGTTGTATGTTCGAGTCGAGTCTCATGTACTTTAGTATGATGCAATACAGTTGGATGATCGCTTGACCTTTGTGGAGGAGTCAGTTGCCATTTTTCCCGAAGATGTGTGACATTTGCGCTAGAGAGCAATTCCTATGGTTCAGGTCTGTTGGAGGCAACATATAGTTGAGATGGCTACCCGGGATATCGAGCATGATATGTTGGAGCAGTTTCTTGGTTTTTTTAGCCTTCAGGTACTTCTTGAATCTTAATTTCGCGGACGAAAGTCCTTTTTCGTAGTGAATGTTGTAATGATCTTCATGTCATTTCTGTGTTTATAACTCATGTTCGTCATTTAGAGCTTTACAGTAGCGAGCCCAAGTTATTGATCACCTGGTCGTTTGTTTGGTTTTTATGTGAGTTCTAGTGTTTTGGAGCTTTTGAACCTTAAACGGTCAGTTTTGATCAAAATTTCAAGACAATGACCTCACAAATCCTTTCTGACGATTCTATCAGCTCCGAAAAGAGCATTTTAGGCTAGTCGCAATCGAAAATTTCCTTGCAAGTCTGTGTGATTAGACATTTTAACTTTCAATTTAAGGCCTAAAGTTTGACTTTAGTCAACATTCTGAGTAAACAATCTCGGATGAGAATTCTGTTAGCGCGGTTAGGTTTGGAATGTTGAATTTAGTATAGAACATCCATTCCTTTGGATCTCGAGGCTTCCCGGCAGATTGCGAGCGCCCTTATGAATTTTTGCCTAAAGCTTGTAAGATGATCTCCAAGGGGTGTATCTACCATATTGTAAGGGTCAAGGATCTCGAGTCCGAGGTTCCTTCATTATAGTCAGTTCCCGTAGTGAAGGATTTTCCGGAAGTCTTTCCCGATGACTTGCCCTGAATTCCTCCCAAACGGGAAATAGACTTTGGTATTGACTTATTGCCGGATACGAATCCTATTTCAATTCCTCCTATCGGATAGATCAGGCCAAATTGAAAGAGTTGAAGGTCCAACTCAAGGATTCACTACACAAAGGTTTCATTATACCTAGTATTTCCCATGGGGTGCTCCGGTGTTGTTTGTAAAGAAGAAGGATGGGTCCGTTAGGATGTGCATTGATTACCGTCAACTCAATAAGGTCACCATAAATAACAAGTATCCTCTCCTTAGGATTGATAACTTGTTTGATCAACTCCAACGGGCAAGCTACTTTTCAAAAATTAACTTGAAATTGGGGTATCACCAACTTAGGGTGATAGGGGAAGATATACCTAAAACGGCATTCCAAACTAGGTATGGCCATTATGAGTTCCTAGTTATGTATTTTGGTCTCACTAATGCCCCGATGACTTTTATGGACCCTATCAATAGAGTGTTCCGGAATTACCTTAATTCTTTTGTAGTTGTCTTCATTGATGATATTTTGATGTATTCTAAGAGTGAGGATTAGCATATGGACCATTTGAGGGTTGTATTAAAAATCCTTAAGGAACATCAAATCTTTGCCAAGTAAAGTAAATGTGAATTTTGGTTGAGATCGGTTGCGTTTCTTGGTCATATTATCTCTGAGAGTATTGAGGTCGATACGAAGAAAACGGAAGCGGTTAATAATTGGACTAGACCTTTAAATCCAACTGATATTCGAAGTTTCTTGGGTTTTGTCACAAGCGGAATCTAGACCCTAGACGAGACCGGCGTCGTTGACCTCTCAGAGGTGGCAGACAAGCCTACATACGTCATTCTTACTTCATCTAGGTTAATTTTAGCGAAAAATTTGAAACTTTTTGTTTCTTATCATGCATAAAGGTCATTCTACTTACATTCATAGTGTTCACCATCAACCATCTAACATTAAGATTATCAACTGAAAGAAATAGTTCAATACTGCATTAAATGTATAATTGCCAAAATGGCACCAATACAATGTCTGAAATAAAAACGAAAAGAAACACTAGTGGAACATACTCCACTAGCTAAAGCCTACATCTAAGCTAGATAGTAACGGTAGACATCCTCTAAAGCATGAGGACCTACCAATTCCGGATGAAAGCTCCACGTCCGGATAGCTGCAACGTCAACCTGTAAGCTCTAGCGTCCACCTTTATCTGCACCTAAAAATATAAAGTTGTATGGGATTAGTACACACTTGTACTAAGTATGGGTATATGCAAGCACACACCAAGGACATGCATGAGTAAGAATAGCTCTTTCCTAACAACATGATTATGGAAAGTCAAGTCAGTGGACTTGCCAAATTGGGATTAGGAAAGTTAGTGAACTTTCCAAATTTGGATTAGAAAAGTTAGTGAGCTTTCCAAATTTGGATTAGGAAAGCATTCCATGAGAGTAACATGCATCATCATACTTTTCATATTGCACACAACACATAACATTTTACACATAGCACATACCATATTGCATATAGCACATAACATCTTTCATATCATTCATTCATATGCCATGGGACCTAGGAATCATGGACTTAACATTAAGACTTCCCAAAATGAGGGCTCAACATATGGGACCTCAACGAGCCTTCTTTAACAAACACAGAGTCTGCTTCATTCATTCATACGTACTTCATTTTATTTATTCATAAGCTAGTGTAAACACCAGCTATACCTAGCATGTAGTTTAAGACTCTCATCGGGTTTGCTGTGCAATGATCAAGAATAACCTAGTGTCATTACTTGAGTCTAGCTCACCTCTTGATTTATCCTATCCTAACACCTTTGGTATCCTTCATTTCATTATATGCATCATTTGAGGATGGCCTCATTTATTCATTGGGAATTTTAACTTTAACCGACATAAAATCCAGTGTCTCCCCCACACCGAATATAGGTGGAATCACCGGCCAAAGTGACCCAAAACATGCTAGCGTATATGAGAATTGAACCCCGCTAGATCCCTATATTGGCATTATAGGTTCGAAGACTAGGATATATAAGGAGACCCATACCCGGTATGCCGGACAGTCTCATCTCATGAGAGTTACGAGAACCTCCGCCCTTCCCCAAATAAGGAATCACCGCTCATAGCTAGTCTATCGGTGCTCAGTATAAAGTTCCATTTCATTCGACTAACGTGATGGAAACTGACTTCTAGTATGAGGACATCATAGCTCAATAGATGATTTCTCATCTCATCATTAGTATTAAGTATACATTATTATCAATACTTTCATTAGAGTGTTCATAGAGACTGGTCTCTTCATTAGCTTTACACTCTCATAGGTGAGTACGTTTTGGTAACATTTACTTAGGCTCATTTGAGATTACCCTCATCTTTCACATTAGCCTCTTATCAGGTTGTCACCACATTCATTAACATTAGTACATTTGCTCTTCATAATTACTCACCCCTTTATACGTGAATGTTCATTTCATAATATGCCAATGCACTTGTCCATTTGTGTGTTTTACACTCTTACTTAACCCTTCTAGGGTTTAATCATTTCATTACATAATATTCATTTCATCGTATGCCAATACACTTGGCCATTTTGTGTGTTTTACACTCGTACTTAACCCTTCTAGGTTTACATCATTTCATTACATACATCTTAGGTTCACTTATTTTTAAACGTATGTTAGACTTATGGGTCTATACATACAAGCCATGAGGCTTCAGTCATAGTTCGTTTAAGTGATTCATATCTTCCTAAGATTATGTGGTACAAGACTTATGCATCTTGTTTGTATGCCAAGATCTCGATTTCGATCTAAGTAGGCAGCATTATTCTTGAATATTTAATTCACGTATGACTTATGTATCAATACGGAATTTAGGCAAGGGAACCTGGTTTCGAATCCCTTGGACAACACTTTACATTTTTCTTTTCATTTAATTTCAATCCACATGACATTGGGACCCTAGATCGATCCCCAACATCGACGTTTCCTTTTTGTTTCTATCCTTTGAAAATTCTCTCCCTTAGCCAAGGGGTTGTGGGATCGAACCCCCACAACCCCTTTTATTTTTTTATTTATTTTTCCTTCACTATTTCAAGTTGACCATGAGGTTGTGGGATCAAACCCCCACAGCCTCACTTTATTTTTTTCATGTAATTCTCCTTTACTGCCTAGAGGTCGTGGGTTCGATTCCCACGCCTCACATTTCCTTTCTTTTCATTTTCTTTTAATTCTCCTTTACTGCCTAGAGGTCGTGGGTTCGATTCCCACGCCTCACATTTTTTTTTTTTTTGTAATTTTCCTTAAATCTGATTGAGAGGTGGTGGGTTCCAATCCCACTCCTCTCATTTTTATTTTTTTTAAGTTACATTTTTCAACCAATACCATGGTTCGAATCCCCTTCACCACATTCCTTTTTACTTCTTTATTTTCATGGTTTTTAACATGGTGATGTCACGGGTTCAATCCCTAGTGATCTCACATATTTTAATTAATTTTTTCATAGCATGAATTTTCCTTTAGCTTGGCCGAAACTCATTAAGAAGCTTCTGGAAATTTTTTCAGCCTATTTTCTCACTTCTTTAACATTAAATGTTTAAACGTTTTAAGTAGTTTTTTAGTGAGTTCTTTAGGTGCATTTTCAAGATTTCATTCGATAAAGATTTGCACTCAAATCAGCATTTTTACATCACTTATGAACATAAGAATTTGCATGAGTTTGTGCACGTAAGATAACAACCATAACATCACAATTTTTTAGCCTTAACCCGAGAACACCTAGTCACTGTCACATTTTTTTGCACACACATGCACATAGTTTCGGAACACATAGGTTGTCAATCATACGATTTTAAACACACATTCATGAACATATTCTTTCACGAAAACACAATATACGCCTAATATCTACCAGTAAACATACCCTACCTACAAATCATTGGGAGCTAGTGATAGAGACATGCAACGGGGAACAATCCTAGTTTTCGGATTAGAATATGCTGAACCTTAAGGGGTATCTTGGGAAAGGGAACAAGAGTAAGAAAACCCATACCTTTTTGACGTTCAAACCTCGACTTTCTGCCCAAAGAACTCCTCCAAACACACGTCCAACACCAAAAGTTCAACACCAAACTCGACGGAAAAACGTCTCTTTGCTTACGTGATTGATTAGTTGTTTGTTTATAATTTTTGTTGTGAGTTCTTCAAGTGTGAAGAACTTTGGTTTAACTACTGTTCTTGAAGTTATTTGGCAGAGAGAATCGTGAAAAAAAAGAGAGATTGAACGTGTGTTGAGAGATAGACGTGAGAGGAGAGAGTTACCTTAGGCTTAGGAGTCTAGTTTAGGACTTAGTCAAATAAGGTTTTTATAAAATATTAAAAATCTGATTTCCTTTTATTTTAAATCAGCTAATAAATAATAAATATTAATTAATTACATTAATTTACCAACTTAAATAAAAACAACTTTAATGCATTGCTTTCACCTAGGTTCGAACCCACGTGGAGCAAGACTTCTCTTCAAGAGTCAATTTTCGGCCCTCTCTCCCCAAAAGGCCCCTGCACCTTATTAATTAAATAATTAATTATGTATTTAGGGTAATTACGATACTAACCTTAGCATGGAAAAATACCATTTTACCCCTAGACCCTCCAAACCTAAGACTTTCCCTTTTTAAGTCCGGTAAAGACTCATTCGAGTAAATCTTCGTATTCGAGAGCCCTACATGGCTGGACCCAACCTTTACTCGCTCAAATAACTCCCCAAGTTAGTTGGCTTGGATGTAGCAAGGGTTCCGAGGTCTGGTTCTACACGCATCAATCTGTGTAAACCCGGTCTAATCGTAGGCATTCTAGACACATTAAGCATTACTTATCATATCCATTTTTAGGGTTGTTACATTATCCCCCCCTTAGTAACATTCGTCCCCGAATGACACTACTAACTATCTAGCACAATGCCAGTCATAACATAACATAGTTACTATACATAATCAAGCAACAACAACAATGAATGGAGAGATAAGGAAACTTAGACTTAAGAGTATGAAGTCTAACCTCAAGAGCTGAAAAGATGAGGGTAGCGGGACCTCATATAGGCCTCGGCCTCCCACGTAGCACCCTCAACAAGATGATTCCTCCACAATACCTTCACTGTGGAAATCTCCTTGTTCCTCAGCCGCTTGACCTCTCTGTCTAAGATCTCAACAGGTACCTCCTCGTAGGACAAGTCTTCATCGACCCCCAAACCTTCCACATGTAGAATCGATGCTGGATCACCTAGGAACTTCTTTAACATGGATACATGAAAGACTGGATGCACAGAAGTTAGCTCCGCAGGCAATGCCAACTCATAGGCCACCTCACCCACACGCTGTAGGATCTCCTATGGCCCAACATACCTCGGACTCAACTTCCCCTTCCTGCCAAACCTCATCACCCCCTTCTTAAGTGATATCTTCAGATAGACCTGGTCACCAACATCAAACTCTAAGGGCCGTTTTTTGTTATCTGCATATGACTTTTGCCGACTGTAAGAAGTAGCCAACCTGTACCTAATCACCCTGACCTTATCTAAGGCCTCATGAATGATCTTTGGACCCAAAATGGATGACTCTCCAACCTAGAACCACCCAACTGGAGATCTACACCTCCTACCATACAGTGCCCCAAATGGTGCCATCCCAATGCTGGAGTGATATCTATTATTATACGAGAACTCTATAAAAGGCAGATGGTCGTCCCAGCTACCTCTGAAGTCAATCACACACGCTCTCAACATGTCCTCCAATGTCTGAATGGTGCGCTCTGCCTGCCCATCAGTCTGAGGATGAAAGGAAGTACTAAGCTTTACCTGCGTGCCTAAGCTCTTCTATAAAGATCTTCAGAAATGTGAAGTAAACTAAGCTCCTCTATCTGAAATGATAGACAAAGGAATCCCATGCCATCTCACAATCTCATCAATGTAGAGTCCCGCATAATCCTCGGCTCTGTAAGTAGAATTCACAGGGATAAAGTGGACACACTTAGTCATCTTGTCCACAATAACCCATATGGAGTCATGCTACCTCCTAGTCCTCTAGAGACCAACCACGAAGTCCATATTAATGGCCTCCCACTTCCAAGTCGGAACCTCAATAATATGAGTAAGACCGCCAGGCTTAAGATGTTCTGCCTTAACCTGCTGACAATTAGGACACTTGGCCACATATTCTGCAATGTCCTTCTTCATGCCATCCCACCAATAAATCTGCTTTAGATCATGATACATCATGGTGGAACCTGGATGTATGGAATATCTGGAACCATGGGCCTGTGCAACAATCCTGGTCTGCAAATCATCCACATCTGGTACACACAGCATGTCCTGGTACCTAAGTATGCGGTCACCTCCCAAAGCAAAAGACTCATTTATTTTTATCAACATTGAGTACTTCAGCTCCATTAACACAAGATCGAGATGCTGACCCTGCTTGACTTCAACTACCAAGGATGATTCAGAACTTGGATGACTGAAACACCCCCACTAGTTGAATCAACCAATCACACACCCAGTCTGGCAAATCTGTGTACATCTTTTACCAACTCCTTCTTCTCATCCTCAATGTGGGTTGTACTTCCCATGCTCATCCTGCTCAAAGCATCAGCTACAACATTAGCCTTACCTGGATGGTAGTGAACATTCATGTCATAGTCCTTCAACAACTCCAACCATCTCCGCTGACGTAGATTCAACCCTCTCTACATGAACACGTACTGGAGACTCTTGTGGTCTGTGAACACATCCACATGCACTCCATACAAGTAGTGCCTCCACAGTTTCAGTGCAAACACCACAGCTGCCAACTCCAAGTCATGAGTGGGATAATTCTTCTCATGAACCTTGAGTTGTCTGGACGCATAAGCTATAATCTTACCAACCTGCATAAGAACACAACCCAAACCAACCCTAGATGCATCACAATAAACACTGTAATTCTCACCAAACTTAGGCAAAGTAAGCACAGGGGCTGAAGTGAGTCTGTCCTTGAGCTCCTGGAAACTCTTCTGACAAGTCTCCGTGTATTCAAACTTGGTCTTCTTCTTAGTCAAAGATGTCAGTGGGGCAGCAATGGAAGAAAAGCCCTCCACAAACCTGCGGTAGTAACCAGCAAATCCCAGAAAGGTATGGATGTCAGTGGGAGTAAGAGGTTTTGGCCAGTTCTTAATAGCCTAAGTCTTCTTGGGATAAAATCTCTCCAGGAAGGCTGTCTTAAACAGCTCCAAGTGACCGGAACTCCGCCCATAGCTCGGCTATCCTGCCACATCTTGCACCAAGTTTGTGCAACATCCTTGAGTTGATAGGAAGCCAACTCTGCTTTCTCAGCATATGTGGCCCCCATAGCAACAAAAATCTTATGCACCTCGTCCACAAACTCCTGGGGGTCCTCTGAAGTCTTAGACCTCGTGAAAATAGGAGGATTCATCCTCGTGAAGTCTCTCAGCCTGTCAGCCATGCTACGAACCTGTGGGTTCTCCCTCTGAACATTCTATCGATTGACCTGGGAAGTCATGGCGTGGGCCTGCATAGTGATGGCCTGTGCCATCTGGGCCAGAGATGCCCGCACCTCCGCATCAGTCAACCCAGCTAGGTTAACCGGCATAGCCACTCCTTCTGCTGGAGCCTGGGGTGTAACCTGATTGTCCCCAGCTGCTGCACCTCCTCTTCTCTAACCAATGGTTCTCCTAGTATTCATTCTCTGAAAACAACAAAGATTGATGTTAGACACGCTCATAACACCAAGAAATCAGACATTAGGAAAAGCATAATAAGATCAGAAGAAGGGAAATTTTCCTACGCATCATGCAGTCTCTAATTCAGGATAGTGGGTCACTTCACTACCATGACTTAGAAACTACTCAATGTGGTTGATGTGAACTTATTATTCTCGGAATTGAACCTAGTGCTCTGATACCAACTTTGTCACGACCAAAATCTAGACCCCAGACGAGACCGGCATCGTTGACCTCTCAGAGGTCGCAGACAAGCCTACATATGTCATTCTTATTTCATCTAGGTTAATTTTAGCAGAAAATTAGAAACTTTTTGTTTCTTATCATGCATAAAGGTCATTCTACTTACATTCATAGTGTTCACCATCAACCATCTAACATTAAGATTATCAACTGAAAGAAATAGTTCAATACTGCATTAAATGTATAATTGCCAAAATGGCACCAATACAATGTCTGAAATAAAAACGGAAAGAAACACTAGTGGAACATACTCCACTAGCTAAAGCCTACATCTAAGCTAGATAGTAACGGTACACATCCTCGAAAGCATGAGGGCCTACTAAGTCTGGATGAAAGCTCCACGTCCGGATAGCTGCAACGTCAACCTGTAAGGTCTAGCATCCACCTGTGCCTGCACCTAAAAATATAGAGTTGTGTGAGATTATTACACACTTGTACTAAGTATGGGTATATGCAAGCACACACCAATGCAATGCATGAGTAAGAATAGCTCTTTCCTAACAACATGATTATGGAAAGTCAAGTCAGTGGACTTGCCAAATTGGGATTAGGAAAGTTAGTGAACTTTCCAAATCTGGATTAGGAAAGTTAGTGAGCTTTCCAAATTTGGATTAGGAAAGTTAGTGAGCTTTCCAAATTTGGATTAGGAAAGTCATGCCATGAGAGTAACATGCATCATCATACTTTTCATATTGCACACAACACATAACATTTTACACATAGCACATATCATATTGCATATAGCACATAACATCTTTCATATCATTCATTCATATGCCATGATACCTTGGAATCATGGACTTAACATTAAGACTTCCCAAAATGAGGGCTCAACATATGGGACCTCAACTAGGGAGCCTTCTTTAACAAACAAAGAGTTTGCTTCATTCATTCATACGTACTTTATTTCATTCATTCATAAGCTAGTGTAAACACCAGCTATACCTAGCATGTAGTTTAAGACTCTCATCGGGTTTGCTGTGCAATGATCAAGAATAACCTAGTGTCATTACTTGAGTCTAGCTCACCTCTTGATTATCCTATCCTAACACCTTTTCTATCGTTCATTTCATTATATGCATCATTTGAGGCTGGCCTCATTCATTCATTCATAACTTTAACTTTAACCGACATAGATCATGTGAGCATCATGAAATCCAGTGTCTCCCCCACACCGAAAAGAGGTGGAATCACCGGCCAAAGTGACCCAAAACATGCTAGCGTATATGGGAATTGAACCCCACCAGATCCCTATATTGGCAGTATAGGTTCAAAGACTAGGAGATATAAGAATACCCATACCCGGCATGCCGGAAAGTCTCATCTCATGAGAGTTACGTGAACCTCCGCCCGTCCCTAAAGAAGGCATCACCGCTCATAGCTAGTCTATCGGTGCTCAGTATAAAGTTCCATTTCATTCAACTCATACGTCATGGAAACTGACTTCTAGTATGAGGACATCATAGCTCAATAGATGATTTCTCATCTCATCATAGTATTAAGTATACATTATTCTCAATACTTCATTAGGTGTTCATAGAGACTGGTCTCTTCATTAACTTTACACTCTCATAGGTGAGTACGTTTTGGTAACATTTACTTAGGCTCATTTGAGATTACCTCATCTTTCACATTAGCCTCTTATCATGTTGTCACCACATTCATTAACATTAGAACATTTGCTCTTCATAATTACTCACCCCTTTATATGTGAATGTTCATTTCATGATATGCCAATGCACTTGGCCATTTGTGTGTTTCACACTCTTACTTAACCCGTCTAGGGTTTCATCATTTCATTACATAATATTCATTTCATCATATGCCAAAACACTTGGCCATTTAGTGTGTTTTACAGTCGTACTTAACCCTTCTAGGTTTACATCATTTCATTACATACATCTTAGGTTCACCTATTTTTAAACGTATGTTAGACTTATGGGTCTATACATACAAGCAATGAGGCTTCGTTCATAGTTCCTTTAAGTGATTCATATCTTCCTAAGATTATGTGGTACAAGACTTATGCATCTTGTATGTATGCCAAGATCTCGATTTCGATCTAAGTAGGCAGCATTATTCTTGAATATTTAATTCACGTATGACTTATGTATCAATACGGAATTTGGGCAAGGGAACCCGGTTTCGAATCCCTTGGATAACACTTTACATTTTTCTTTTCATTTAATTTCAATCCACATGACATTGGGACCCTAGATCGATCCCCAATATCAACGTTTTCTTTTTGTTTCTATCCTTTGAAAATTCTCTCCCTTGGCCGAGGGGTTGTGGGATCGAACCCCCACAGCGCCTTTTATTTTATTTATTTATTTTTCCTTGACTATTTCGAGTTGACCATGAGGTTGTGGAATCAAACCCCCACATCCTCACTTTATATTTTTCTTGTAATTCTCCTTTACTGCCTAGAGGTCGTGGGTTCGATTCCCACGCCTCACATTTCCTTTCTTTTCATTTTCTTTTAATTCTCCTTTACTGCCTAGAGGTCATGGGTTCGATTCCCATGCCTCACATTTTTTTTTTTTTTGTAATTTTCCTTAAATCTTATTGAGAGGTGGTGGGTTCGAATCCCACTCCTCTCATTTCTTATTTTTTTTTAAGTTACATTTTTCAGCCAATACCATGGTTCTAATCCCCTTCACCACATTCCTTTTTACTTCTTTATTTTCATGGTTTTTAACATGGTGAGGTCACAGGTTCAATCCCCAGTGATCTCACATATTTTAATTCATTTTTTCATAGCATGAATTTTCCTTTAGCTTGGCCGAAACTCATCAAGAAGCTTCTGGAAATATTTGCAGCCTATTTTCTCACTTCATTCACATTAAATGTTTAGACATTTTAAGTAGTTTTTTAGTGAGTTCTTTAGGTGCATTTTCAAGATTTCATTCGATAAATATTTGCACTCAAATCAGCATTTTTACTTAACTTATGAACATCACAATTTACATAAGTTTGTGCACGTAAGATAACAACCATAACATCATAATTTTTGAGCCTTAACCCGAGAACACCTAGTCACTGTCACATTTTTTTGCACACACATGCACATAGTTTCGGAACACATAGGTTGTCATTCATACGATTTTAAACACACATTCATGAACATATTCTTTCACGAAAACACAATACATGCGTAATATCTACCAACAAACATACCCAACCTACAAATCATTGTAAGCTAGTGACAGGGACATGCAACGGGGAACAATCCTAGTTTTCGGATTAGAATATGCTGAACCTTAAGGGGTCTCTTGTGAAAGGGACCAAGAGTAAGAAAACTCATACCTTTTTGACATTCAAACCTCGACTTGCTGCCCAAATAACTCCTCTAAACACACGTCCAACACCAAAAGTTCAACACCAAACTCGACGGAAAACCTTCTCTTTGCCTACGTGATTGATTAGTTGTTTGTTTATAATTTTCGTTGTTAGTTCTTCAAGTGTGAAGAACTTTGGTTTACCTACTGTTCTTGAAGTTATATGATAGAGAGAATCGTGAGAAAAAAGAGAGATTGAACGTGTGTTGAGAGATAGACGTGAGAGGAGAGAGCTACCTTAGGCTTAGGAGTCTAGTTTAGGACTTAGTCAAATAAGGTTTTTATAAAATATTAAAAATCTGATTTACTTTTATTTTAAATCAGCTAATAAATAATAAATATTAATTAATTACATTAATTTACCAACTTAAATAAAAACAACTTTAATTCATTGCTTCCACCTAGGTTCGAACACGGGTGGAGCAAGACTTCACTTAAAGAGCCAATTTTCCGCCCTCTCTCCACAAAATTCCCCTCCACCTTATTAATTAAATTATTAATTACATATTTAGGGTAATTACAATACTACCCTTAGCCTGTAAAAAGACCATTTTACCCCTAGACCCTCCAAACCTATGATTTTCCCTTTTTAAGTCCGGTAAAGACTCATTCGAGTAAATCTTTGTATTCGAGAGCCCTAAATGGATGGAACCCACCTTTACTAGATCAACTAACTCCCCAAGTTAGTTGGCTTGGCTGTAGCAAGGGTTCCGAGGTCTGGTTCTACGAGCATCAATCCGTGTGAACCCGGTCTTATCATAGGCATTCTAGACACATTAAGTAATACTTATCATATCCATTTTTAGGGTTGTTACAGGTTTAGCCAGGTATTATAGGATATTTGTTGATGGGTTTTGATCCATTGCTTCTCCCTTGACTACCTTAGCCCAAAGAAAGCTTGTGAAAGGGGCTTCCAAGAGTTGAAAGGTAAGATTGCCTCTGCTCCGGTGTTGACCTTACCGGAGGGTGCCAAGGGTTTTGTGGTGTATTATGATGCTTATCGAGTATGTTTGGGAAGTGTCCTCATACAACATTGTAAGGTGATAACTTCTGCCTCTTCACAACTCAAGGTGTGTGAGATGAACTATCCAACTCATGATCTTGAATTAGCGGCTGTAGTGTTTTCTTTGAAAATATGGAGGCATTACTTGTATGGTGTCGATGTGGATGTATTTACGGACCACAAGAGCTTTCAATACGTATATACTAAAAAGCAGTTGAATTTTTGTCAATAAAGATGGTTGGACCTTTTGAAGGATACAACATGAATGTTCTCTACCACCCCGGCAAGGACAACTTGATTGCGGATGATCTAAGTCGTATGACCATGGGTAGTGTGTCTCATGTGGAGGAAGGTAAGAAATACCTAGCGAAGGATGTCCATAGATTGGCCCGATTGGGTGTTCTGTTAAAATATTCCCCGAAAGGTGGTTTTATGGTTCATCATAACTCTGAGTCATCTTTAGTGGTTGAGGTGAAATCTAAGCAACATCTTGATCCTCTATTGCTTCTTCCAAGGTAGATTGAGGGGACAAATATTTTAAGAAGCACATGGTTCCCGATATTCTATTTATACGGGTGCCACCAAAATGTATCGAGACCTTCAAGAGGTCTATTGGTGGGATGTTTTGAAAAGGGACATAGCGGAGTATCCAAATTGTGAACAAGTTAAAGTCGAGCATCAAAGGCCAGGAGGTCTAACCCAAATAATGGTTGTCCCTACATAGAAGTTGGAAGACATTAATATGGACTTCGTTGTTGGGTTGCCTCAAACTCAGAGGCAAAATAAGTCAATATGGGTTGTTATGGATAGATTGAAAAATCCGTTCACTTTATCCCGATCAAGTCGACTTATTCGGTAGAGGATTATCCAAGAATATACATTGATGATATTGTGAGCTTACATGGTATCCTTTTGTCCATCATATCGGATAGAGGTGCTCAGTTCACTTCTCATTTTTGAGGTCTTTTCAAAAAAGTTTGGTACTCAAGTGAAGCTTAACACCGCTTTTCATCCTCAAGCGGATGATCAAGCGGAGCGTACCATTTAAACCCTAGAAGATATGTTAAGATCTTATGTAATATATTTCAAAGGTAATTGGGACAATCACCTACCGTTGATTGAGTTCTCTTCTAATAATAGCTACCATTCGAGTATTTCTATGGCACCATTTAAAACACTCTATGGTAGGAGATATAGGTCTCCGGTTGGGTGTTTTTGAGGTAGGTGAGTCTTCACTCCTTGGTCCCGAGATAATCTATGAAGCTTTGGAAAAAGTTGGGGTGATAAGGGATAGGTTGTTGTTGGCAAAAGTCCTATGCCGACAATAGAAGAAGAGACTTTGAACTTGAAGTAGGTGATATGGTCTACTTGAAAATTTCGCCCATGAAAAGGGTGATGAGATTTGGTAGGAAGGGGAAGCTTCGTCCTCAGTATGTGGGTCCTTATGAGATATTACAATGGATCAGAAAGGTTTCTGATGAGTTGAGACTACCTAGAACTAGTTTTAGTTCATCCGGTATTTCAAGTCTTCATGCTCAAGAAATGTATAGGTGACTTAGTATCGATTCTCCCGATTAAAGGATTGGATGTGAATGAGAACCTTTTTTATGAAGAGGTTCCAGTTGAAATCCCAGATCGTCAAGTCAAGAAATTGAGGAACAAAGAGATGGTCTCCGTAAAAGTCCTATGGAGAAACCACCTAGTTGAAGGAGCAACATGGGAGGCCGAGGCCGACATGAAGTCCCGCTATTCTTATATTTTTCCTCAAAATTCTAGCCAAAGTTGAGGTTAGTAATTATCTTAAAATAAAATAATGATTAATGTTGAACTTGACTTGCTTTGCTAAATGTGTGCATGTTTTGGTAAAGGTTCACGCTAAAATGAGTTTTCTTGGAAAAATTCTCTTTTGCTTAACTTGCATTTATTTGTGATTATATGTATAGCTGTCTTTACGAAATGATACTGAGCATGTTTAATGTGTCTTGAAAGAAGGTTCACATGGTAATTCTTGATGTTCATTTTGAGCTCATGTTGATATTGAGAAGGTAGTTCCTCATTATGAGCTATGAAGTATTGAGCTCTTATATGTGATAAATTGTGAAAGTGAGTTGCTATTTGTAATGTCATTGTTATGTGTTTAATGGAGTTGTGAATTACTCGTATGATCTATGACTCATAAATATTTTGTGGTGTTTATGTTGTTATTTTTGGCTGGGCTGCTAGTCTTGAGTCATTCTCTCCCTACAAAAAGATTTAAGTGTCATTCGGGGACGAATGTTCCTGGGGGGATAATGTAACACTCTGGAAGTCCATGACGTAGTCTAGAGCCTGACAAGATGAAATAAGACTTGAAACACTGTTTTTAAGCCTAAAAAGATGTATTGAAACCAACTAGGAAGTTTTAGAGTCAAAACATTAAGAAACGACCATGACGTCCGAAGAATTGTTAAATGTGAACTAGTGTGCCTTCACATGTTTCAATGGGTTTTAAGAGTAAGAATTTAGTAAAAATTGGTAAAAAAGTGTTAAAAATATATAAGTGTGTGTTTAGGGTAGAAAAGTCCGGGTACGACTCCCCAAGGACCACCCTAAGGGTCCTTGAGGAGGACCCTTGCATTTGACCAAAAAACTGTCATTTGAAAGTAGGCAAACAACAAGCCATCGATATGTCAACGGCCCGTCAATGGTGATCGTTGGTTGGGACTAAAACATTTACAATAAAACACTCAAAATCACCCTCTCTGACCTAAACCACGGACCAACAACACGGTCCGTGGTCCAATCGACGGGGCGTAGGCGGGAATTCGTTGATTCGGGTCAACTTCACTGTTAAGATTTAGTTAGGTTGGATTAATTAGTTAGTTGGTTAATTAATTTACTAAGGGTTAAGGGGCCTTTAATTAAGTTCGTTGGGCTATATAAATACTAAACATTATTAATCTAACTCAACACCCATTATTTCCCAAACCCTATTCTCTCCAACTTCACTCTACTTTCTCTATCTATTCCAAGACCCCCATTGAAGACCAAGCTTCAAGTTTCACTAGGTCTTAAAGACTCCATATTTTCTCCATCAATCTTCAAGGAATCCTAAGTTATGGAATCTATTCACTCTTGGGATCTCTTTCCCCTAGAGGCTCTTCCCAAAGATGTCAAAAACATGGGTTTCATTCCAATTTCGTCAGTTGTCTTTCAATTGGATTTGATGTTGATTTCCTTTGATTATTATTGATAGATTATGACTGTTTATGGGTTAAATGTTGTAGTTCCTAGTCTTTGACTTAGTTCTATGAAAGAATCCATTATTGAACTTTTTTCCCTAACCCGAGGTTATGAATTGAGGTTGATTTTATTAGTGATGATACAATTGACTTAGTTCTTGTATAAATATATATTATATGATGATATTAAGTGAATTGATGGATGAATTTTGTTGGATTGATGGTAAGATATTGAAGAGGGCTTTTGAAGGCTATTTGGTAATACTTTATGATCTTAAATCATTTACTTCAATGATGATGGTTTATACTTGGTGATGATGTGTATTTGAAGTATTATATGCGATTAGATTAAGAAGATGATGATATCATGAATATGAAAAAATGCCATGACTATGTTAAATTGTGAGATCATGTTAAGGTTATGATGATACAAGGTTGAATATGTATCACTTGTGTGCCTTACTATGATTTGATTATGATGTGATGATCTCACTACATGAAGGGTTGTATTGAAAGGAAAATCTCATGCAATACCTATTGAGATAATGACATGATTATACAAGGGGGTAGTGTCCTATGCCCTATATTAAGTTATGATGATTACAAATGACTTAAATGCATTTCAAAAAGGGACTTTATCTTATCACCAAGCAAACAAGATATGAGAGGTGTCCCTTCCCAATGTGGGAAGGTAGGTTCACAATGATTCTCATGAGATGGAGACTCCAATGCAATTGGGCATAACGAGGGTTTCAAGTATATCTCCTAGTTCCTTAACTATGTTACCTCCATAGGAATACTAGCTAGTGGATCCACCTAGAATGCTATGTTCATGTTTTGGTTCTACGTTGGCAAGTAGACCACATTCTTTCAGTGTGGGGTTTCATGACACCGGATTCCATGTTTTGCTCACATGTTCTATTGTCGGTTAAGTCGATTGTTCTCGAAAGTAAAATGAATGAATGAAGTAATGAAGTGAATGATAACTAGGGTGACTTAAGTGGTTCTACTTAGTTTAGGTAGGGGCATGGGACTCTACTTATACATTGCACAAGTTGGCCTTGAGGGGAGCCCTATGAGGTTGTTCTTATGCTCTTATGATATGAATGAAATGCATATGTTTAATTTACATGTTGAAGATCCTATATGATGTTAGTTTCATTGATGAACATGCTATTGGTTTAAATTGTTGTACATGATGCTACGATTATATGAAGTAAGGCATTACTTATGGTCTCTTTTCTTGTTTACTTGATTTTGTGGGGTTATGGGGCTTCAAATGAGGATTGCACTTGTAGTCTTGGTATGAGATTGTGAGTAAGGGTCTTATATTCTTTGATGTTATGAACTCTTGTACATGAATTTTTGTTATGACATTATGCTCGAGTTATGCATGTTGATGTGAACTTAATATGATGCTATTAATGTTAATATGACTTTAGATGATGTTGGTATTATGTTGGATATGAACTTGTTTTAACGATGCTATGTCTATTGATTTGTATATGCACTTGTATGTGCATAAATGGCTTTCAAAGTGAGTTAGCATGGTTTTGACCAAATGTCCTTTTAAGCATGATATCAAAGGTTTTATGTGCATATGTTTCCATACTTAGTACAAATTAATGAACTTACCCATATTCTTTATATTTATACAAATATGTAGGTTCGGTCCATTGAAGTGTAGGAGGCCACTTTGAAGGAAGACTTGGACATTTCCCAAGTTATTGGTAGGTCCTCAATGTTCGAGGATGATGCCACTTTCTATCTTAGTAGGATTGTTCTAGATAAATACGCTTGTTCATTCCTTTATCTTTTGAGATTGTTGTTGTAAGTCTTTAATGGCATATTGTACTTGTGTATGGGATTATACCCAACTTTTTAATACTCTTTATATTGTTTATATGTGAGACCGTATATTAGATTCTTAAATGTATGTTTATGCTAAATGATTAGCCTATGTATGTTTCAATAAGCGAGGAGTCTATATAAACTCCATATATGATATGTGAGAAGTCTATGTACACTTCACAATGCAAAAGTTTTAATATTTCCGCATTTTTGACCTATGATATGTTATGACGAATGCTAAGGGCTAGTCAAAGTCCTCTTCGAGGACGAAGACACCAGTTACCTCTAGGGGGTGCTCCCTTGTCGTGACAAAGAAATGAAGCATCCAACAATACAACCTCTTCAATACACACCTAAGTGTTCCTTAAGACTACCAAGGATAAAGACATTTCCTTTTCAACATAATCCAATAAGGCAACATTCATTAATAGAGACATTTAAGGAAACATTTATGCATTTAGGGGACTTAACTTAATAGTCATTAATACTTAGGGAACTCACTTTAGCACCTTCTAAGCCTACTCGTGCCATGTGTAGATAGTATCCCATACTAATAGCTACACGTTGTAGAACCTATCAAGTAACTAGAGTGCACATCCCACATAATTGGAATAGGCATTACACTAGCTAGGCATGGAATCCGGTGTCATAAGACCCCACACCATTGAATGTAATCTACTTGACAAGGGTAGAACTTATAAGCAACCCAATTAGGAACATGGTTTAGGGGATATCCAAAGACGGTCACTGGACTCTTGCCTTTTCTACCAGAAGAGACACCGTCTTAGCCATATCTACTTGACGCTAGCCTTAGTTCCAATAGAGTATTTCATTCACATGTATGTACTAGAGAGGGAACCAACATTAGATCTACTGACCCATAGTACTTCTACCAAGAACGGCACCATGCTTAGGTCTACCGATAAGGGTTCATTAAGGATAGATCATTCACATTCTTAGAGTAGGTTTTCCACAATTCTGGGCCACCATCTCTAAGTCTATCATTTCACACAAGAAGGAGGCACCATCATAAGGTCTACCACTTCAAGGTTTTACATTCACCTAGGGATCTAGACTCATCATGAAGGAGCACCATTCTAAGGTCTACCAGTTAAAGACATAGGCTAAAAACCTTGTTTATCATTCATATAAATGGAACCATGCTTAGGTCTAGACGATTCGAGACATTCATACATTCATTACTCAAGAGAAGGATGCCTAAGCCTACCAAATCAAGAGATCACATTCAACAACTTTCATACATCAATGAGAGGCACCTAAGTCTACCAATCAAGATATATCACAATATAAAAACCCTTCATATTCTAACATCAACACATATGAACATAATGAGAGAATCATACATCAAATCACAATACTATAACATTTTATACAAGATCACATTGAGATCATATGAACACTTTCACATTATTCATTACAAAAACCTTCACATGCTAATACTCAAGCTCATCATATAATGCCTTCAAGGCCTATATATACATATATATATATATATATATATATATATATATATATATATAAATAAATACCGCCACCATAAGTGGACCATACCACATAAGAATAATTTTGGATATAGAAAGAGAATTAGGTTAACTTACCCTTCACCCAAGCCATGTTCAACCTTGTTCAATTCACCAATAATTCACAATATATAGATATAGACACCAATAGAAATTCATAATGACATCTTAAGCATAATACAATCAATACCAATACATAATCATCAAACCCACTTCATAAGCCAATATAGGAATTAGGGAAGATCATGGATTCATGGAGTTTTTTATTTTAAAATCAACAATTTACAGTAGTCTAATCATATACAATTGTTTGAAATCATTCAATGCAAGAAACCAGATTTGTGGGGGGGGGGGGGTTCATCACTTTTGAAAACTTGAAAAATATTTGAAGGTTGGATTCAAAGAAAAACTAGCTTTATATAAAGAGTCATGATACCTAATAGATGAATTCCCCATGAAATTGAAGAATGAAGCAATGGAAATCTTCAATCCTAGCTCCAGCTTGACCTTAAGCACCCATGGTGTTCTTGAGAGAACATTTTTGAAAGAAGTGTTTTGATTTTGAATAATGAAGTCTAATTCTAGGTTTAAGTGTTTTAAATAGCTTAAAATAATAAAGCATTGGAAATCTTCAATCCTAGATCTGACCTTAGCTCCCATGGTGTTGTTGAGAGAACCTTCTTGAAACAAGGGTTTTGATTTTGAATAATTAAGTACAATTC